>VYZM01006818.1:100607-110712 GCA_013398915.1 Dromas ardeola
AGAGATAGTAGCGGAGGGGGTTGGAAAGACCATGCCTTTCTGATGGCAGCAAGCCAACAGATCAGCTTGGATGTCTGTGAATCGGCAACCTAAAAGATACATGTACCTTTAGGATCCTAAAATAGTTCTCTAGAGTAATGGTTAGCCCAAGCAGCTATAGTTATAAGCACAGAAAAATAATCTTTTTAATCATTTAAAAATGGTCGGATGAGGGAAATTTAAGTCATACTTTTCTAGCTACTAAAGCAGTCGAGCGATGCATCCAAGCTTCTAACCTGTTTTTCAAAAAGGAACCACGGGGCCAGACACAAGCTGGTTTCCCAGGCTGCCGCGCAGTATTCCGCTGTCAGGAATGCCGCTTAAATATTCACCAAAAGTCTGCAGCAGTCCTCCTACCCCGATCATCCAGCACAGAGGAGAGGTGGCACTTCAGCTGATGTTTATTTACCCTGCACAGAATTTGAAGTAAAACTTCAGCTGAATGAGATCACGGGCAAGCTGCCATCTGTGTTTATTCCATCAGGATTATCACTCTTTGTTTTATTTTGGGAAAAAAAGTCAGATAAGGATTGTGACTTTAAGGCTGCAGCATGTACAGACTTTAGGAGGTGATGCACTTGTGTTGAGACTGCATTTCTTTGTTGGTTTTTTTTGTGGGGCTTTTTATTTGTGAGGCTATCACAGCTGTTTCACAGACTCTATAGCAGGTCTCTACATTTGATGTGTTTTACATTTTGTAAAAGAACTTTAATTTTGCTATTCAGATTTTTTTTTCCCTAAATTGATCCCTACTCTTCATAAACTCCTTTTCAGTCTTTGTACTTTCTTCCAGTTACACAGTAACGGTGGCTGTTGTCTAGGAAACGCATCTGTGTTCTCCCGAGCATCCCGGCACCATTAATGAAAGAAATCCCTTTGCATCTCTGGGTCACATCATGTTAATTCAGCAACTCTGTGTGAGAGCCAAGTGACTGATTTAGTGTGCATCCTGCAATGCAAAATGCTCTTTACAAAACTACCAGAGTGAGAGAGCTACCATAAGGAAACCTTCCTCGCCAGCCCTAACAGCGGTTGGCTATAGAGGGAATTGCACATATTCAAAGAATTGCACATTTTCAGAGAATCACGTCTTCTCGTACTCACCAAGGACAACAGCAAAATATTCAGCAACTGGAATGGGAGCAGGAAGAGGCCCAGAGCAGTGATATTGTCTCAAGACAGGCTCCATGCATCCCCTTCAGACTGCTACGTACCATAAGTCTGTATAACAAATCAGAAGAGGGTTTGCGATACTTTGTTGTACAAGAAAAATCTTACTAAAAAAAAGAAAAAAAAAAAATCCAAGCCCAGACCTCAGCACTTATTTAATGCTTTTTCACCTTGAAGGTATGGCAAAGCTCTACCCGAGTCAACCATCCTCTCCACCTTTGAGCAGAGGAGCAGGTAGATTCATCCAGTAACACAGGTGAGACTAAGCAATGGCAGAAAGTGGGTAGACAGGACTGTCGTCTGGAACTTGAGTGGCACCAACCAGGCAAGTTTAGGCAGACTGGAGCCCCTCTTCACTTTTTTTTTTTTTAAATTTTTTTTTATTAAATAAAAGTGATGCTTCCAAGGTCAAACTGCCAGAGAAGGATGGTTCTTAAGGCAAGGTCCTGTGGCTTGGGAGCAGGTTCAACCCAGCTACATCACTGCCAGCTCTACGAGTAGTATTGGAAAACCACAAGGTCCAGTTGGCCAAGTTGGTCTATTTATTTTACAGACCAGGGGAGGCTATGACTGGCTGAAATTCTTCTCTGGTTAAATTAGGAGGCTTTGAAGTCCTGTAAGAACATCATTTTCAGATGGGCCAGATGGGAAATCAATTAGAGAGTAAACCTGCAAAATTCACACCCGGATCATCAGCTATAGAAAACTCCTCAATATGAGTATCAACTTCAGCAAAACTATGTATTACTTCATGGTTAAGAAAGGTTATTTGCTAACAGCCTAGATGGAAAAAGACTGCTATAAAAAAAAAAATTACCTGTAAGAAAAGCAGATTGATGCCGAACTGAGTTAAGGTATTCCCTAAAATACAGGTGGACAGCCACAGAAGCACTCCCAGCTGTTACTGTACTTAAGAAATTGTGTGAGAATTGAGACTCTGGTGATATAAAGATGATAAAAAGACTTCAAAAACAGGTGAGACAGGAAGGTACGTAGGTTTTCTTATTAAATTTTTACTATTGTCACAAGCAAACAAAAATACAAATTGCTGGCCATTAGAAAAGATGTTCTGTGGGAAGTAAAAGGGGACAGATACCCACGGACTGTGTAAAGGCTGAAGATGGGGAGTGCTCATTCTATCCCACTGCCAAAAAGACAGCAGATACCTGAAAAACATGGCAACAGAGAGCACGAAGGGATTTCAAATAACTCCCTTTTGTACAAATACATTATTTGTTCTCTGTACCTACTGAAATCGTCTCTGTGATTTTTTAAATGATATACCACGCTTTTGGTCCTTTGCTCCAGGGGAAGCAAGCCTGCATTAAAATGATAATAAAAAAAGCCATAATCCCGGTGATTTATAGTCTCAAACTGAGGCTTGTAAATGATCCACTTCCCCCAGAATATTAAAGCTATTTGCCATTCAAACCCAGATCCGATTTTTGCAGAGGGCCTCGCACATTAATTGAAGGTCAGATCAATATCACTATTTGTAGGGTGTTTGGAATACATGCCAGGAGACATTTCCATATTAAAATTCAACAAGACATTACACCAACAAACTCATTCTTGCCCGAGGTTAACCTTAAACAGGAAAGAGATATTTCAACTCGTTAATCTCATTCTCCTCCATATTAGCTTGTCATGTTGTCGGGCATGGCTTCCGCCTTTGCAAATTTAATTCATGTCAAAGCTTGTAATTTTTATTGCTTGCTGTCACTACATTATGATTCTTGTTTTCTTTCTCTCAGGACTGCTGTTTTCTGAAATCCCCAGTTCAAGGGCGATATGCGATTTGGGTGATTTGCACTGCACAACGCTTTGCAAACTGGTCGCCACCCATGATGCGATGAAGATTGGGCCACGCTGTCCCACTTACTACAGCCAATGACCCGGCACCTCTCCCCACATTTTCTAGCTGTAGATTTGCAACAGAAATCAAGATCTTTACCTAAAAGTGATGCAAGCCAAAAATGAGTTGCAGTAATTGCTAATCTATGAATTGGAACCCAAATCTTGCCCTCACCCTGATGTTCACTGCAGTCAGACGCGTGTCTCTCAGCTGTCAGTGTCTGGTGGGTGAACAAGTCACGGAATTTCAGAGTTGGAAGGGACCTCTGGAGATCATCTAGTCCAACTCCCCTGCTAAAGCAGGGTTGCCCAGAACACATCACTCAGGACTGCATCCAGGCGGGTCCTCAGTGGACTTTTGTATTTCTATTGACGAGAAAAATGCATGGGAAATGGAATCAGAAATGTGAACGCTGTCCACTATAACCCTTTAAATGTGTCGAGTGTATTTTCCACTTCTCTCGTCGGACGTGAGGGCACAATCGGGAGGGCCAGGTAATGAGATCTGCAGGCTTTGCCTCTTACATAAAATGCTCATCAGTATTTTATGTTATTAACCTTTGCAGTAAAAGATCATCGGGTCCTTTTCCTCTTTCATTAAAAGCTTTCCAAATAGAAAAAAGGGTCAGTTCATCCCAAGTACGGTGCACCCAGTGATTTCAAGAAGCTTTTTACAGAGGTGACTTGCTTTCATCATTATACCTTTTTCTCTCTTCCCTCCCTATTCTGCATACATGAGGTAAAGCAGATGTCACTGGCTTTTTGAAGCTGAGCATCCCCAATTAAAATTACCAATAATCATTTTGATCAAAGGTTAACCATTAGTTTCAGGATTTTCCATTTCCCTTGTATTTACCTTGAAATTTGGAGCTCCCCAAGTGCTCACACATTTTGTCTCTCCAAAACACTACTGCTTTTAAAAACAGATTTTCTTGTTTAAAAAAATGTGCCTCTGACTCTGAACTCTCTAAGAGTTTAAAGATTCTTAGAATGTCAGCAAAACCCAAATACTGAGTTCACTAGTTTCCTAGTTTATAGTTCCAAGAAAATACGATTTCACCAAAGATGCGACATCTAACTTTGTAGCAAAAATGAAGGGAAAAGCCCACAAAAGAAACCTTCAAAACGCTGCTTGTATTTTATGAGTGAACATCAAGATCCGTGACATAACTGGTGACACATGTTTCACCTCGGATCCCAGGAACAGCAAAGCATCGCCGATGTGAAATGCAGAACTGGAAGGGACTGTTACAGGAGACTGAAGTCTCAGAAATCACTTTTAATACAGCATTCACATTTAAAAGCCAAATATTCAGAGGATTTAATAAATTATATCCACAGAAGCAACTGCAGCTCTGTAAGTTTGTATGTATGGAAGTTGGTAGCCTTCATATGAGCGAGCATTTTCCCCTACAAGTTATTGCTATGAAAAGAAGGTATTTCCCCTTGGAAAAAAAAATATCCATAAGGTGGAATTACCTGCTTACTCTTGCATTGGATAGCTTTTCTTGCCTTTAGAAGAAATTACATTTAAATGATGGTGACATCATTTGTTAAAGGGAATACGGGACAAAGGGTCGCTTTGAAGTGACACATCATTTAACATGTTTCCAGGAAAGCAATTTTGAGAAATGTTAATGAAAACTCATTATTATGTAGCTATTACCAGATTAAAAAGAAGCAACTGTGAAGTCCAGAAAAACTCGGAAAATTTTAAAGTACATAGGAGACACCTTTTGAACAGTCAGGTAATAAGCAGCAGGGTTCTGAACCGAGCCTCATGGGCTACATGAGGACACTGTATATATCTAGGACAATGTCAGTCCGAAAAAATAGGCGGCTGAAAAATAGTCTCATTCTTACTTAAGAGCACCCTTACTTTTAAGAATTTTATTCAAACACAATGCTTCACGCACCCAGAGCTGTTTTATGCTATTACTTGTTAAAGAAACTGAGCAGGTGAAAGAATGAGGCCGCTTCAACAAGGTTACGGAGCAGGTAAAGGACAGCCTTGAAGCACGTAGTAACTCTGATACACCTACACTGCAAAGCTGCCCAGCTAAGGCCACAAACCTCATTACAAAAGGTCCTGTGCAAAGACAAAAGGAAAAATTGGTTCCTGTTCGTGAGTACTTTTTAATCTAAGAAAAGGGATAACATTGGGGTGACAAAAAAGCAGGGCAACATTTGATAGAAAACCATCTGAGCCTCTAATTCTGGTTAGGATTCGGAGGCATCAAGGCCTTCCAAAGTTTTACAGAAGCATTTAGAAGGACTGAAGTTGCGAAGATGTAGCAACAACATGCTTGACTTGAAAGAGAAGCTGATCAGAAGCTAAATCAACCATTTGATAGGGAAAAAAAGGAACCATTAAAACTATGAAAGGGTCTTGAACGTGAAAACATACGTTTCTTGGATAAAGGAAGGAGGTAAAATAATGAAGGACACAGGCTAGGAAAATGATCTTAAGGAGCATATTTTGAAAAGATACAAGACTGCATTAGTAAAGGTCCGATAAAAGGATGTGGCATTAAGCAAAACATATGTTTAAAATGAAGAATTTTATCTTGCAAATATACTGACAAAAAACCCCATACCTTCAAAACCCAAAGATACAGCATCTGCAACTGAACATGGCTCAGTGCTGAAGCTGGAGAATACTCTTTGCCCAAGCCATCCAAACGTAGCTGAGCATTCCTCTTTGGGAACAGGAGTAGGTCCCTGCCCTTTACCTTATGCTCCCCACTGGACAGCTTTGGCCAGCAGGAAAAGGCACACTCCTGACGCAGAACAGTTTGTCTTTATAACTAGAAAAAACTGGTGAAGAACAGTCATTACCATTAGTACTTCTGTTGCAAGACGCTATTTCCAAGACAGCCACAAACTCAGACCAACGTAACACGCTTCCTTCGCATCCTATCGGTTTGTGTGTAGGGAGGGTATGACACGCTCTCGGCCCGTACAGAGCAAGCTGTTGAGTTTCCTTCCACCATGACAGTTTATAACAGTAACTCTCACTTTCTGCTCCAAAGACACAAACATTTTCATGATTAAAGGTATCTTCTAGTTAGACGATCTTGATACATTCACCTAGAAGTAAAATGGCGATGCAAATTTGCTTGGTAAGTCTACCCACTCTTTTGAAAAATGGGATTAAATCACCATCACGAACTGAATCAAGCAGATTGCCCTCGGCCACACAAAGAGTTATTTGTAGTCTTTGATTTGCTGTCTTACATTTCTGAGAAGTGTTCCACCTTTGGAGCGTCTCACCTGCAAGCTGACATTATTTACAGAAACAATAGAATCACAGAATCATAGGGTTGGAAGGGACGTCTGGAGATCATCTAGTCCAACCCCCTGCCAGAGCAGGGTCACCCAGAGCAGGTTGCACGGGAACGCGTCCAGGCGGGTTTGAATGTCTCCAGAGGTGGAGACTCCACCACCTCTCTGGGCAGCCTGTTCCAGTGCTCTGCCGCCCTCAAAGTAAAGAAGTTCCTCCTCGTGTTTAGGTGGAACTTCCTATATTCAAGTTTGTACCCATTACCTCTTGTAATAGAATTAATAGAATCTATTAAACATACAAATAGCTCTTACCTAAAAGTCTCATTGTAGAAGACGATCTTTCTTCTTTCTCTATCAAGTTCACCTGCTCTTAAGATTAAAAATTTCTGGACTACCTCTGCCCATGAAGTTTACTTGATATGATACGGTAAAGCCATGATTTATCACGAACCTCAAGATACATTAGTTCTGTGGGGAGGTGTCTTCCGAGTCCTAACTTCTGAAGTTGAGAGAAGTTTGGTTTGTTTTTTTTCTTAAAGAAGATATTTATGGCCTCTATGGCTGTAGGGAAGAAAACCTGAGTGAATATTAAGCATGCAAAACCTACTAAATTAGAAAACTGAAATGCAAAGCCATTCTCCAGAATCAGATGACTTCTGAATGCTTGGCACTGGTGTCATTGTTGGCACTGTTGATATTACACAGATATGATCCATAGAAGCTCCTACAAATTTAGGATACTAAAGTAGTAGTATCCTAAGTAGTAGCAGAGTAAGGCACGCACAGGTATGACCGAGTATAAACGTTAACACCTCCATGGGTTTAAATATAATCTTAAAGTGAAACGGTGACCAAGGAGTAGTTGGGAACACCAGGTGAGTGTTTGGAGAAAACTGTGAACTATTTTCTTGGCTACGGGTATTCCCTACTCTCAGTTCCAACCGCCACAGTGTTCTCTACAACAACATATAGAAAAGCAGAACTTGCACGGTGGCTAAGGCAATTTCCTCTCAGAGAAGCAGGGGTTTGCCAAATGACACAAACAGCTTAATAGTTTTACTTATTTTTATCTGTATTTGCTCTGAGCACATAATTAATTCCATTTTCAAAATGCACGTTAATTTTGAATAAGATTCCACATGCAGATTGTTAGGGAGGTATTCAGAGCATAATCATGCTCTTCCACACTGAAAAAGGAGTCAGCTGCGGGATGAGGATTCATATTGTAACCATTGAGAGCTCACGTCTCAGCCCCAGCTGTGCCAGCAGCTAGAGATGCCAACCAAGGACTGAAGAGAATTCTGTTTTGCAGGAGGAGAGAAGGAGACCTGGGGAAGGGAGGGAAGAAGAAAAGCCCAAAGAACTCTTTCAATTAGACGCAAACGTTGTAAACAAGTATCTCCCTTACCACTTACAAAAAAAACAGACACTTTTAAATATTTTCTTTCTTTTTTTCCCTGATTAACAAGGTGTTACACTGAAAGGATATCTTAAAAAAATAAGTTGAAAACCTGAAGAAGATTCTTTGTTTTTTTAATATTGAAACAAGGACAGGTAGATTATTAGCAAACTGAATACAATTTTGCTTTGATACTAGTGGGGACTGCACGTGTGATTTGGTTCCAGACATCTGCGTACCCAGGTTCATGCTCTTGAACATCACACCTACAAGAGGTCAAGATTAAAATGTAAGTGATGTTGCTTAGGGAGGCGATAAGGCCAGTTAACAGTGCTATTCCTATATGTAAGGTGATTTATTATCAACTTAAGCAGCAAGCAATCATATAAGCTTAGACCAAGATAATAAACTTAAAGTAAAATCCATGCAGAGGCTAAAAAATCTGCAATGATTTACATTTGCTCGAGAAGACATGGATACTGGCAATTTGAACTGACTTCTGTTCCGAAGTGGGAATGAAGGTAAGATCAACCTCTTTTACTTATGAGGCGGCGCTAGCTGCAGCAGACCTTTGAACAATCCTTCCCTTATACGTCTTCCAGCTTCTCCCATTAAGAGATCATTTGGATAAGGAAATAAGATCCCCCTGAGCTAGAACCCGCAGCAGTAAGAAGGGTCCTTAAAACATCCCCTAGATACATTTTCAGAAGACCATAAATCCAACTCATATCTTTTCCACATCTTTGGAAAGAGGATACTGTGTTTACCGACAAGAACTTGACAGGTTTGATTTAAATCATGAAGCGCGCATCAAGCCTGACATCACATCAATTCAAAGTCTATGGCATCCAGAATCGTGTTTTCCTGCTACCTGAAAGAGGAGAATCTTCACAGCTGACTCTAGTCTTCATATGGAACATTACGAAAAAATCTGTCATCCAGGAAGATTTATTTTTTTTAATAGAAACAGTGAAACAATTCTGTTTTCATTTTAAAATTGCTTAGCTAGAAAACTCAGAGGGAATGAAACTTTTTTCATAATAAAACTAAAATATAAATTAGTAATTATTATTTTATCATTAACAGATAAACTAGTCACTATGAAATTAATGTAAGCCACAGCAGCCTTACAGGGATAATTACACTTTTATTGATCCATTAAACCCACAGTATTTCAATAACATTTTCAAAAGGTTATTATTTACTCTGTAATCATGAGCTTAGCTTAGCATAGCACATATATAGCAAAAGTAAATGAAACATCAGTTAACTGCTTAGGAAGAGAGATGAAGAAAGCAATAATACATACAATAAATTAACCTGTTACGTGTAAGTTCAGAAGTACCGTAGCTTGTTGAAGCTCCTTACTAGTACCCACGGGCACAGCGATACCCTCCTAAATCCGCTGTATCCTCAGTAAAATAAACGCTCTTTGAAGAATCCTGTGTACCACTTAACTGCATAAAATAGGCCTTCCCTGGTACCTAAATCTTGCATTATGTTTGAGTTTGAAAGAATGACTTTTGTGCATACTTCAGACTCACCACCGATTAGCGGAGACCGGCACACAGCAGCCTTGCGTGTCACCTCCCGGATGGCAGTACAACACTTACAAATGGTGGGAAAGGAGGTCTATACAAATGTACAGTGTAACTACTGTTATTAATCTTGGAAAACACCCACCGCTGAAATGTTAGTCTCATTTTAGCGTCAAAAATTAGAAGTGATTCGCTAATTCGTACAACATCCATACATGTGGAAGAAAGCTAAGCCACCCTCAGAGGTGAACGAGGGCAGGTGATGTGTAGAGAAACAGCGGTGCTTCTCACCGACAGTACGTGATGGAAGTATTCAAAAGCACTTGCGATGGACAATAGAGGGGCCAGCTTCCTCATATTCATCTTTACTGATCCACATTTGCTGAAAAGTGGACAGAGATGCCAATATTGAACCCCCAATCCAGACCGAGTATTTGCGTTCTGGTGGTGCAATCATCTAGAAGAGAAGTGCAATCTGTTGTAAATAAAGTGACAAGCAGATAACACGGTAAACATCTCCCTGGATGAAATGACAAGGTGAAAGGCTTTCCATCATAGGAGCACAATTCCAGTCAAGTAAAACCCCTCAGAGGTGCAAAGGCTGCCATATTTTGTCTTCCACCTCAAGTCGAAAGAGATGCTATAATGTTACTGTGAGTGGGCAAATATGGCAGCCCATAAGATATCTGCAGCTACCAAAAAAGTTATAAACAGATACGAAAGAAAATTCAAATTTTAAAATATCAACCTAACTTGCTTGTAAATAAAGCCCCCTAGGACTACACTGCACGGAATGATCTGAGCATTTTTTTTTTTTTTT
>VYZM01006818.1:125876-137566 GCA_013398915.1 Dromas ardeola
TGCTGAATTTCACCAAGACTTCTGTTTCAGATTCTTTGGCTATTTTTAGGCCTGTGCGATCGCCTCTTTAGGCAGTCGAGGAAAGGGAAGGATTTTGTTTTTCCTTCTCTGGCAACTTCACTCGATAAGGAAGTCTACTTCAGCTTTAATATAGGAACGTTTAACCATTAGTTCTGGTAGCTGGTATTTTTGAACATTCATTCATGTTGCCATGAATTTTTATTTTCTTCTAAAACCCTCAGGAAAAGCCTTTTAGAATGCAATAAACCAACCATTTACCAGCAGCAGCCAACATTACAGAACTGCACCCAGACCCTGACTCCATCAGTGCAAAACAGAAGGAAAGCTCAGTTCTTAAATACATCAGAAATGACATCAGATGAGATACTAGAATTTAAGAGAAAAGAATTTTAAACTGGGGAAATGCTACAAAGCTCAGAGTTCAGCATCGCTCCTTGGCTCTAAAGAAGGCTGGATAGGTCTGAGATGTTTAATCCTCCACGGTGAGAAATAATATTCCCCTTCATTCACAGACACAGCATTTCATATATAGCTCAACATGTAAAACTAAGGTCAGCGCAGCCATTCGCGGAGAAACAAATTTCATAGAGAAACTCCAGCTGATTTTTACAAGTTACACTTTGGAGCGGTGGCAGCAATTGGTTACGCTTTTACTCACTATTGATTAGATTCCGGAGGAGCCACTGACACTCCCTAATAAAATCAATCGCTGAATTTGTTAATTTCCCATTTAAAAAAATAAAATAAAAAAAATCTTGCTTTCCTTATCATTACTTAATTACAAGGTGAATGAACTGATAAAGAGCACTACTTAAAAGTTTTCATTGATTGAGTCATGTTACAGCTTTACAGCTGCTGAATTTATGGGTTTAAAATAATCATTTTCACAAAGCAGCTGTTTGGAAATCTTTTCCCCAGATGAAGTTTCTAAATAAATTTCCTAAATTTGCTGAATTTTAATTTTTATTTCCGTTTTTATTTATCTAATTCCCAGTGCAAAATTAAATACAATTAATAGAGCACTTCCTATTTGGTTTCTGCATAAGTCCTGATGTCCTGATATCCAGACAGCAAACACTACTGAAGTGTTCTTCCAGGTTTCAGGTAGACTAAGAAGGTTTCATCGCACTCTACTGATCCTTCCAGCGATAAGGAATGTCTGCAGTTTCCCTGCATCCATGCTGTCAAACCTGAATTACCTTATACCAGGAGACCCTCTGGAATTCCTTCAAAGCCTGAGGCAAACCGCATCCAAGTCCAGCAAGTGTGTAAATCCCCAAAAGATCTCAGACCAAGTGATGCGAAGCATTAAAATCATGAACTGTGACATGAAAAAAACCTCTCATGGCAATACTTACCCAGGAAACGGTGATGATTTGTAAAAGCCTCTTTGTAAATGACATGATCTCATCTTCCATTACATTTATATCAGCTTCTGGAACAGAGTTCACAAAATATCTACATGTGTCAAACCATTTTTGGAAACCTTTTTTTTTCCAGTTTGTGCTTATCACAGTGACAGCACAAAGGCCTGGATAAATTAGGGCAGAATTTCTAACATCTCTGGATCCTTTCCCGCTCACTAACCTGCTACGCCTCGTGACAGAGGGCTGTCTCCTCCCCTGAAGACAAAAATCCCTCACACTAGATGAGTAAGACTGGAAGGATTTGTAGGTCCACTCTTGTCATTGTCTTCTGCTTCATTATAACGTAATTAGCTAAGAATAGCTCATTATCATTCTGTTAACAGCCGTCTTCAAGCTGGAAAGGGAAAAGTCTTACCGTGTACATACAGTACTCAACTTTCAACTGTACTTGTTTTGTTTGCTTGGCGCAAAGACTGAAAATAGCCGGCTTATCTCAGGACTGGGGTGACACGATGGCTGAAAACAGGGACTGAATCAGCCATCAGCCATTCAAAGGAGACGAACCATTACCATTTCACAAAACCAGACATCAATTATATAGGAATATACTGGGTTTCTACAGAAATCCAGGCCTTTACGAGACTAAGAAATATTAAAGAACCATCGAAAGAAGAAAGTTTACAGGATTTACCTACAGTTGTAACTACAGCTGGTTGTATTTCCCCATTCCACGTGACACACACAAGTGATGCAGAACATCAGATGTAATTTGGTGAATGTTAACTCTGCAAACATAAACGCCAACCAATCCATCTAACCTGTCACACAATCGCGCAGCAAACCTCACATACAAGAATCCTTGGACCTTAAGCAGATAATTTACTTCGCTAGCATCTCTTCAAAGACAACCTTGTATCTGCCCATCAGTAAAACTCATGAAATCCTTCCATTTCCATACTCACTGTTATTCTTTTCCTACGAGATTTTTAGGATTTTAGTCTAGCAAACAGAAAACTAAATGGCTACTCCTTTTTGTGGCTTTATGTCAACTCCTTTAGACTCAGCTTGCTTTGATTATATCTGCATTTTACAGAGACATGAGCCGAAACGCAGACAGAACAAACACCAACAAACAACAACAGAGGCTTTAAAAACAACCTTCCAGTGGCCACAGCCTTCACAGATCAGCTGCTTTTTGAATCGGAGAAATAGCTGTACAGTTTCAGAGAACACTGTAACAAAACATGGATGTATTCCTATGCAACGCATAACACTCTATTACGTGTCTACAGAACTGGAATGCAAATCCTCTGCTTCTTACAGCCTCTTAGTTGAAAATGTACCCTTTATTCATTTATATCTTGAAGCCCAAGTATGTAAAATATGCAAGGCTGTGTCTTTATAAGCTTGAATTTCACGTGTCAAGCAGCTGAGTAACATTTTGCCCCAAAGATATGCAGTAACTAAACCCACTGAGACAATTAGTGCAAGTGAATTAAAAAACCAAACAAACAAAAACAACCACGAGAAAAGCTACATAAATTGCACCTTTAAACAACAGTAAAGGAATATAAGAAGTTGAAGACATTTCTTTGTGTCATCTCAATTCTGAATCTTTAATCATCAGCTTACCTCATTAGCATATACATAGCCATACACCTTGTCAGAGCCATCACAAACTGTATGGCCAAACAACCACCTTCTTATACCTTTTATTTTCAGCCAGGAAAAAAAAAAAATCAAAAAGAAAATAAAAAAATCCAGCAGTCCTTTCTTTATTGCACTCTATGAAACCTCTTGTTATAACCAAGAAGCCAATAAACAGTAATAGCTGATTATTCCTTTAAAATTTATAGTTTAACTCTTAAAATAAAATTTATATAGAAAAGATATCATTTACAACCCATTCAGTAGTAATCAATCATTATGTACTCACAAACAATATTAAATAACTTGTATGCAGCAGTTTCTTTATAGGGCAAACAGAAGGGAATATTTTCTCCTTAGCAAATATAATATTCCACTGATAAAGAGCAATTCAAGTCAACTTTGGAGCAACTGTGATATACACAAATTTCTTTGAAGAAGCGTAAGATTTATGTAGTGTAACAAGAATATATACACCTGTGTCCAGTGCATAGCTTAACAGCAGCATGTGAAAAGTCTATTATCTTCAATTGGCACACCATTACCTATAGAGAAATAATTTACCCAGAAAATGCAGTGTATTCAGAGAACACCAGTGAGGCACAGTAAAACAACAAGATGTAGTGTCACTAGGTAGGTGAGGAATAAATAGCGGGATTTTGCTCTGGAGGTCAGCAGCTTAGAACAGTAAAGACTTCGCCCTCGAACCCATCTTCTGAAGGAGAGGGCTCCTCCTTTCATCTGGTCAGGAAAGAAAAAACGTCAAATAAGTAATCATGAATACAGATGAGAAGATGCTTCTCTGTAACTTACAATTTCTGAGGCACTATACACCTTTTGCCTCTGAAGCAGCAATGCAGAAATGATTTAAAGGCCAAGGAAAACAGCATTAATAAGGGGAGAGGAACGGATACAAGATAGTTGTGTATTATGTAATTACATAACTGCATAATTATATGCATACATATTTTATTTAACGGCCACATGTGCAATATAAATATGATTACTCGCATTTTAATTTGGACAGATGTAGTGTGTTATATGGCATGGTTTTACACAGCTGCCTGTATTTAACTCACCATCAACAACCCAAACAGAAAGAAATTAAGGACATTTTTTCAGTAAAGTGCAGTTTCAGTAGTAGCTTTGAATGGACGCCTCTATGGCCCACCCATCCCCATGATACCTAACACAATAAAAGAGTATTTCAGAGTCAGCTTTTCAGAGACAAGGCAGATTAGACAGGTAGCTGCTTCGTGCTAGTGTTTACATATAAAGAGAACAACCCAAAATCCGTGACTCCCAGTCACTCAGAAGGGAAATCCTCACTCCAAGAACAAACGACAGTTGAAAGAAAGGTATAGCAGAGGGAAGACAGGAAAAAGAAAGGAGTCACATGAAGGACATAATGAGCTGGGCTGTCTTCAATCCAGTCTGCAACTAGCAGTATACAATATGCATGCCACTTTTAAGTAGCTCATAATTCAGGGGTTTTAAACGCTTTCATTTACTTACCTTTCGCACAATAACATGTTCACTAGGATTGATGATTAAGGCTTCTCTTTCCTCCTCAGTTTCCATCTGAACAGAATATTCGCTAGGTACAGACCTGTAGCTGCTTACTTCGAATCTAGAGAAAAATGAAAGGGAGACACGGGCGTACTGAATTATCTGTTCTTTTAAAGTACCAAATTCACATAAGAAACATTATTTTGAATACTTCATTACTGGGGGAAGGTCCCCACAAAAAGCAGTAAAACTTAGTTTGCGTTGCCAGGTCTTTTGCAATCTCTGTTTACAATCTACTCTCAAGGTGTTTCATTTATTCAGAATCACCCCCATCATCACTAGCTGATTGAATAGTGATTTTCAGACGATGGTAGGGACGGACGCTTTATGTAGGCAGATGGATAATGATATTTTAAATCTAAACAGTAGCTGTGCTAAAGCTGTTTTACGTGAGGTTTTTTTCTAACTTGGAAAAAAAAGAAATACCACTCACTGAGTCCAACATCCGGAGCAAGAAATTAAATAAAGAAAAAAAAAAATCCCAAAGCCCTAACATTTTCTTGATGCATAGAGTTAGACCTCGCTTTTTAACACAGTTACACGTGCACTTTCGTTGCTGCAGGTACCGTGGACTCACAAAGAGGTTCTATTATTTGTTCTATTTGTTCTATTATTTGCTCAGAAACCTAACACCCATAGGAAAACCTACCACTAATCTCACTAAAAATAAAAGGCAAACAAAAAATCTGACACTCTCTTTTCCAGTTGTGTAGTACACGTGGCATTTACTCCAGGCAGGGTGCAAATGAAAACCTCAGCATGCGTTTGTCCAAGGGGAAGCAGAAGTGAAAGATGGGTTTGGCTCTCTGAACATGCAAGTTATTTCATACCCACATAAGGGTTTAATACAGCAATCTGTCACATACTTCAAAAGCATAAGAAAAAGAAATACTGTTTTACAGACACTTTTCTTTCAAAAGAAGAAAACCCTACGTCTTACAGACAGGAGTATTTTACCTGTTGCTTTGCTCCTCCAAGAGTCCAAGAGCTTCTTCTGCAGCTTCTCTCCTCCTCTTCTCTTCTGACAGTGTTTCTGTCAGCTGCGAGAGCGCCTGCTGCACTGAGTCATACTGTTGCTCGGTCTCTGCAAGCCTGTAACAAAATGAAATCTGAAATCGGTATTTTATGTACTTAAAGAATTACTTTCTTGTTCTTTTTTATGAAGGAATGTTCTTTTCTGCGATAAAGACTTAATTATAATGAGATGCTTTAGATTAGATACTGAAATAAGAAGTCACCAATAAGTATATATCTTTACTAAAGCAAACCACAAATGTTACCAGATAATAACAATTTCAAGAATATGACTATGATTCATTTAATCCACTGTAAATCTACTTCTCTCCCTTTTTCCCCCAAATGCCTTAGAGGGATAGAAAAGCATTACTTCACACTTACAACACAGCTGTCAGGAAAGCAATATTGCTAATACATGCTCTCAGTCCTGACCTTTTTCGGAGTTCATTTAGCTCCATATTGTCTATTTCAACAATAACCGCCGATCTTTCCTGTGGTGCTCCAGGGGGAACTTCTGCTCTAGTTTCACCCTAGAAAATATTAAAGGGGGAAAAAAAGGCAGTCACCATTTTTCTAGTTGCTAAAAATCTTCAATTAAAACCATAAGCACCATAAAGCAGTGGAACAAACCACTCTTTGTGCTATTTAATCTTTTAATTTCTGGAGCTATTATTTTCCAAATCTGCCTTCTAACAGAAAGTTGATGAAGAATACAGCCTGTGCACACTGCAGGACTGGAAGGATACATTTACACTGCATAACACAGCAATCTGAACAATGTCTGAAGTGCAAGAAATGCACGTACACATCCACACAGTAACATAGCACTGACTGCAGTTTCATAAGTAATGCAGCTATTCATTTATTTTTTACTTTACAGTTCTCCTTGTTTGTGTTTATTTCTGCTTATGGAAGAGTAAGGGTTGTTTTATATATGTATCCATATAGTATTTTAGGGTATTATATTAATTGTTACTGAATAACCAAGGCAGTACAGAAGAACTGGAAAAATGAAGAGATCACAAAGGCATGAGCTTACAGACACGTATGAGGGGTTGGCAGAGGGTACTGAAACTCAAACACCTTGCAAAATGATTCACAACTGCTGTGAAATTATCACTAAACTTTGCTGATCCAGTTAGTGATCATCCAATTACCTCTGCCAGCTGTAGACCAATTCAAGATGATACTTTAAAACAAGAAAGGCATGTATAAACAGCTTCCTTAAATGAAAGTCAAATAAAAACAGCTCTACAACAATAAAGTTATCTTCAGTGCATCATGTACTAAACCAGTACAACAAAAAGTATTTACTTTATTTTTAGCAGAAAACCAGAAAAGGGTAAGCACAGAAGAAAAAAAACCCTAAAAACATTTCCATATATTTGTTTACCTGAACAGCGCCTTGGAAAGATGTTACTTGCATGGTCTGATACTCCCTCTCCAGTCTTAAGTAACGATTTTGCAAGTCAGTGTAACGAAGCTGATTGTCCCTAAGAGTCTGTGAAAGAGTCTTCAACTGGGCAGACAAAACAGCATTCTCTTCTGCTGACTGCGCAACCTGAAACAAATTAACATTTAAATAAATAAAAATTAGGAATTACCTCCTCCGGGAAATTACTACAGATTTGAGACCTGATGTTGAAAACTGAGTACTAGTTTCAAAATTGTATCAACTTTTGGCAAGCTCAGAGATTTAACTAGTTGTTTTATGAGCAGTGGAAATAACGAAACCTGAGTATTGATTTCCCCTGTCATCAATATGCCCAAACCAGAAACTCCGGGTTTTTAACCCCGGTACATTCCTCCCTGTGTTTGCTGTGATACACCACCTGGCAAACGACAGTATACATAAGTTGCTACTTCAGGACAATGCATATAGCAAAATAAGCCTGATAATATAAACATGTTCAAAAAAAAAAAAAAAAAAAAAAAAAAAAAAAAAAGACTGCAACTAGGGTCTCCACCCATTACCCAAACACATCTTCACTTGTAGGAGTCTGAGATTTCCACACCTGTTTCAAAGCTTGGTTAAAACTGTTATTAGGTTTATAAAATGTTTGGGTGAAGCAGTGAAAATGGACACAATGACAGATGTAAGGTAACATAAACCTAATTTGCTTTGAACACCAGGCCACACAAAGACAGATAAACATTAAGGGAACATTTCCAAGAGCATTTACAGACTTTTGCCAGTAAAACTGAACACAAACACACACGTGCATGCGGAGACACACATTCTTACCATCTTAACTGCCACAAAAGTGTTCGTCGAGAATGTGTAAGGAAACATTTTTGAGGTGTTTAAAGCTTGGTATTAGATAGCTAAAATCTTGTTCCAGCTAAGAGAACCATCTGTTTCTGTCTATAATGAAAAGCATCTTACTTTGCGTAGAAGTTCAGCAGTGCCTCATCATTCTCTTCAGAATGCAGATTCAAACAAACCTCTATCAGTCAAATAAATATGACATTTAGTTTGCAATTTCTAGTCTGAGCCAACAGGGTTGTTTTGAAAAATCTAAATTTTAAAGCACTCTAACTTTCAATTACACAAGACACCACCAATTTAGCAATATTTCTATGTTGATTCCAGCTCAGATTCTCACGAGCTATTGAGGATCACAACTGTTGTTCTAGGTTACCTTTGAATTAATCTGCTGAAAATGCAGATCCTTCTGGTGTATCTCCTGAAGACAGCGCTGCAGGTCATTTTGAAGCTGATTCTTCTCAGCTAAGACACGTTTCATTTCCTCCGGCACATCTGCGCTTCCAGCGAGGGAGGCAGTTTCTAAAATCTTAAAAAAAGTATTAGCATATTCAGTGTAAATGGTATAGGAGTTTTCTAAATAATATACAACTCCAACACTAAATATACATATGGACTACGTAATAATTTCCTTTTCACAAGATCATTTCCTTCTCACAAGCTAATACCACATTTGCGAGAGACTTAATATATATCTAAAAAAAAAAATCTTCTACTTAGTGTTTTCAACCTAAATACTTCAATTACAAAAAACAATAAAAAAATTAGCATGAAAAGGCAACCCAACTTAATTTTTAATTTGCAAATAGTGTGAAGCAGGAAAAAAAGGGAAAACCAGACAGAGCCAGATGAATATAAAACACCTTTCAAAAATTATTTTCAAACTAATAATTTATGGCATTCATGACTTGTAGAACAGCTATTCTGTAAATACGAATTTAAAGCTGAAAGTCCATATTGGAAAAAAACAAACTCCCAACTTCATGACTAATTCACAGCTTTGGCCTTCTTTATCTCTGGCAGGTCAACATTTTGGTGTTAATCTCCAATAATGGAAGGAAATGTGCCATCTCTAATGCTTTATGGACTCTGTTTTCCTATACAATCATGAAATAAAGACTTCTACCACATAAAATATTCCATAACCCAACAAACATTACTGTTCAATAGCCCGTGATTTTAAGCACAGAAAATGAACAGCATACGAGACACAAACTTGACCAACGAAAACGTTGCTTTTAATGACGTTAAAAGGAATATGATTTACTTCCTTTGTCACAGAGAAGGCAAATAAGAATATTATTCTAAAATAACACTTTCCTTGAACCTTTAATGATAGTCTGCAAAAGTAGACAGTGATTGCCAGACTGGGTCTCAGCTGCTGCCTTTCTAAATCTAGTATTTTGTTCCTGGCAAAAGCCAGCTCCAGCTGCTTCAGGGGAAGGGTAAGAACGCTTCCATTAGGCACATCATCTCTCCTTTCTCCCCCCAGTTAGGTCCTATTCTAATCTGCAGAAATTAGAGATTGATGAATGAACTTTATTAGATCTTTAGAATTTTTTAGCATGAAGTATACAAATTCTGAAAACTCTTGCTGTCAACGTAAACTACAAAGTCCTTTTTTGATCCTCTTAAAAACTGTGTCCCTGAATATAGGTTGTAGCTATAATACATCTCTACTGTAGAACCATGTTTGAATCATTTTATTATGATACTTTTTTAACTTCTTATTATATTCCGGATTTAACTAACCTAAGACAGCAACTTACAAGATGGCTAAAGTAACCTACTAACATGAGCAACTCAGGAACAAGCAAA
Organism: Dromas ardeola; assembly: GCA_013398915.1. Classification (NCBI taxonomy): domain Eukaryota; kingdom Metazoa; phylum Chordata; class Aves; order Charadriiformes; family Dromadidae; genus Dromas; species Dromas ardeola. Next base: position 135,582 of record VYZM01006818.1, read on the forward strand.
CCCCATTACCTTACAACGTAATCACAGCAAATAGTTACTCCCTTTTGACCAAGAGTCAGTAACTATTATTGGTTCGTGACCTTCACCTTTCACTTCACAAACATTTCGTTTCTTTGTGAAGATGCCTTCCATGTTTTTAACCATTAAAATACACCACATGAGCAAGTTTTCTCTGTTTTCTCATATGTTCATACCAACGTATGAGAAACTCTGATTTTTCTTTTAAAGAAAGAAGTTGATCGATATATCAGACTGCATTATAAAGTGGTTTTAATAATTGCAAGTCATTTGCCTGGAATAGTTGTAACTTGCTGATTTGACCCTAGGCAACACTGACATACAGCTAACGCTCTCATCAGCCTTCCACACTTCACCATCATATGCTGTATAGTTCTCATTTGGGAAGCAGGCTGCAAATTTAATACAATAAACTGATGGAAGTACATTTGTGCCTCCTGCTACATTTCATTTGTTTACCTTGGCTGGGTAATTGCTGCCAGCGGAGACTGATTTCTTAACAATCATGTCTTGTTGCAGCTTCTGTAGTTCTGCAATTTGTCGGTCTTTCTCAGCAACTGTGATTTGACACTGATTTCGCAGTGCCTGGGACTCTGAGAGGAGGAGGTTGTTTTCCATTCTGAACATAAAAAAATTTTAGACTAGACGTTAAATGATAATACACTACATACTAGTGAATGAAAAGGATAAAGCTGTACTCACTTATTTCTGAAATAAGTAATGGTATTTTTTGAACTGTTATATGCAAATACGGAGCACTACATGAACATTCTTAATACGTATTTCAGTTTAAAGACATCTGCTACAAAAAAAAAATTTTAAAAAAATCAGAAAATAAAGCCTGGGAAGCGATAACATCATGTTTGCTTCGTTGGCTTGGAGATGAGAGAAGTTAATTGGCTGTAAAGATACTAACATCCGTTAACACAATAAATGCTTCAGCTTCCTAAAGAATAAGGTTGCGCAGCAAAGCGGCTCAAGGTTGCAGCTGTGTAGAGTGCTGCTCAAGGTAGGCAGTCTATCCTATTGCAAGTGCACAAGTTTGAAAAGGAATAGCCTAGACTTAGAAGATTGAAATAAACAAACACACCACATCTCCAGAACCTGCTGTCATACACAGGCAATATCACAAAGGGCATGAAAGTGATTTAAATCCTTTTGAATGCAATTTAATATATGTTTTTAAAGTTTGGGGGAAAAAAATGGAAAAAGGCTATTCATGCTGCTCGCTGGTTAAGTCTACAAGTTAGAATGAGGTTTCAACGTTTCATGTTAACTTGCTCACAGTTGCAAAGATAAATGTGGGGCTGACCTTTTGATCTACACCCCTCCTGCAAAAGCTTCTAGTATAAGACAGATATTATCTCACACAGACTTTAATAAGAGATCTAGAAATTGCACTTCGAACAATAAAATGCAGCAAGGCACTAAGGATACTGCCTACTGGCCTCAAATTCAGCCAAAATTATCTTCACTGAACTGTGCTTTCACACTTCAATCATCTGCATAAGTTTAAAAGCCTGAAGAAGAACAGCAGTTTAAGATGATCAAATCTTGATCTGCCTCCACTAAGTGCCACTTAAAAACGCCTACTGCCTTCTTTGAAGCAGACCTCATGAGGCATTCACAGAATTAGGCCCAAGGCATCACATTATTCACTTGCCACAGATGATGCAAGATGTGAACAGTGCTGAAATGGACTCTTGAATCTACGAAAATAATGCCGAAATGTGAAATGAAGTCAATTTTCAATATGCAGTTGGGCCAAAGATGCAACACCTCAGACATCTTTTAAAAAAAGATTTCGGGGAAAACATTCAGCCATATCAATCATTACTCTAAGAAGAGAATATAACAGCAAGCATTGAAGTAAGATTCTTAAACTGTAGTTCCACATATCCAAGTCACCACAGAAAGAAAACATTCACTTAAGACTGTCTGAAACTTTACACTAAAAAAAAAAAAAA
>VYZM01006819.1:12340-65320 GCA_013398915.1 Dromas ardeola
GTGTGACATGTCTCACTTTCCTCCCCTCTAAAGATAGCCTTCTGTCTGTGATGAGGCTCATGGTGCTGCACGAGCACAGTCTTCTTGATGGTCTCCCTAAGTGCTCCATATCCTGGGCAGCAATGGCTTCCTGCCCCCAAAATGGGAGTGGTCATTGGGTCACGGACCTTCTTTCATTTTTGTTTGTTATTAATTTTTACCCTGCACTAGTGCTTATGTGGAGACAGCTGGGAAACAGCTTCCTCATTCAAATACCTTTTTTGGAAAGATTTGATGTTTTTATCCCATCCATGTGATGCTGTGGATTGGTCCTCTTCCCAGATTCAGAATCTACAATGTGACCACCTGCTGGAGGAGGTGTTGAGTACCATGATAGTATAAATGAGAAATGTGCACATCCTACATGTGTTAAGGAATCACAGAATCACAGAATGGTAGGAGTTAGAAGGTACCTTCGGAGATCATCTAGTCCACCCCCTCTGCCAAAGCAGGTTCACCTAGACCAGATTGGACAGGAATGCATCCAGGTGGGTTTTGAATATCTCCAGAGCAGGAGACTCCACAACCTCTCTGGGCAGCCTGTTCCAGTGATATATTACCCTGTGACAAGGACATTTTACAGGAAGATGCAGAAATACCGGTGCATGGGAAGAAAGCATTGTGGTGTGGGCCACACTTCATGGCCTTATGGGGCATGCACTGGCCACCTGGGACACTGTTACCCATCAAAAACTTTCCTGTATTGAGTGTGAAGGTAATGTATCAGGTCCTGTGTGGGGCAGATACTGCTACAGTTGTGCCCATGATGTTTCATTGTGACAGTATTCATAATATCCTGGAGGGCTCTGTCAAGGGTATTAGAGTGATCAGACCAGTTGGACTTCATGAGGCTTCTGGGTAGACCTGAGTTATGGTGCTACTGGCACAATGATCAGCACTTACCCTTTTGTACATCTAACATATCTTTGGCACACACTGCATGATCCATATGTTCCCACAATGTTCTAGGAAGAGGAATGCAATTGAAGAAGACTTCTTCTGGACAAAGGACATGAGGGGTATGCTGCAGCACAATATTAGAAAGTTATCAACCTGTCACTATTGTTACTGAATATACATTCATTAGAGTCCCATATCTCCTCGAAATCTCCCCAAAAGCTACAGCACCCTGTGCATTCAGAGATGCTGGAAGATTTTCAAGAACATAGCTCTGCCCATCCCCAAATTCTTCCTTCTTCCAGCATGACTTAAAGGGGGTGATCAGGATGCCTTCTTCCATCCTGGTATTCTCAAAAATTCACTTTGTTGTTCTTGATCTCCCAAGTCTCAGTCATCATATGTTTCTGTCTTTCTGGATAACATACTTCACCTTTAAAGTGCAAAAATACCGTCAGAATGCAAACAGGATTCTTGAGGTATTATTAAAGCACTGCAGATGCAAAGAGCTTCTCTGTGACAAAGGTCTTTGAGTCACTGGAAATCATTACCATAGTGATAGATCTATCAATTCACAGAGTGATTTATAGGTAAATAAAGATTCCATACATATCTCTGGCAGCTTTATTGTCCCTCACTTAGCTGCAGTACTGTAAACCATCAGGCTAATGGAATTACAGTAATATAAACAAAGGAGAATGTGATCTGGGATTTTCAGGGTAGGAATGCCAGACATCTAACCTAACATCAAAGGACAAGAATCTTCAAGTTACAAACTTACTTTTCAGAGTAGTTCAAAATACATGGCATATTTTTAAACAGGGCCTTGTTGGCATTCTGGCAGTATAGGACTGACAGTATAGTGAGTGGATGTAATGGCCAGATAAAAATGGTCAAATGACTCCAAATTTTCAACTGGGTTTTTGAATCAGAGCAAGAGATACATTGATCCACAGGCTTATGAGGATACTACAAGTGAAATCAATAGAGATGAGTAAAAGATTTCAATGATGGCACGTTTAATGATTCCCAGTTACAGCGGTTACAAGAGAAAGTGGGAAAAGATACTCATTACCGGACCAATGAACATGCTTTTGGGTTTAATCACTTTAGTATCCATGCAAGTCATGGACTCGGTGTTCGCACCTCCACTAACAGTCTTTCTGCTCTTTATTAATTTCTTTTTTCTCAGGACCTCCCCCTGAGGGGTATCTGGAGACCTCTCTATCCTTTCTCTTCTTGGGGAAGCACACTGGCAGCAAGTGAAACCCTAGCAGCTTAGACTGGAGGGCTGGTTGAGCTCACTGTCCTTCATCACTCCTACCCTACACTGAGTTCTCTGCTGGTGATGGGAGATGAAGAATAACATCAGAGCTGAACAGCCTTTGAGGTGACAGGATCAAGCAACTCCCATTGAAAATCTTATTTAGGATCTCTGCAGGTGGACAGATGTTGCTGTAATGTTTGGGGGAGAGTGGAGGGGCTTTTTTCAGAGAAGGAGTTAGAAAATTATACCTGTGTTTGTGGAATAATGACATGAGACCAGCACATGGGGCTCTAAGCATGGCTCTGTGGCATCTAAATCTTGGTTTGTTTCTGAAGAAAACTAAATACAGGTTGCTGCAAGAAGGCGATTTACAACATTTGGTTATCAACATAGTTGGTGATAACTGGCTCGTTCGTTTTCTTCCACCACCCACATACATTGATTCTTCCAATAGTACCAGTACTTAGGAAGCTGAACTAGACATCATACGGAGTAAACCCCTTGGAAAACAGTATTTTGACAATTTATGATAGAAGGTTGTTAACTTAGTCCTTTGTTTGATTTTTCTCTTTTCCTTATTTTTTTTTTTTCTTTTTTCTTATTTACAGGACAGGTTTCATGTTTTTAATATCCTCAGTTGGAGCTAGGAGGGCTGCTTCAGAAGCCTCATTAGCATTCACTTTAGCAGCATACAATAGGATCTTGCAGCCGCCCTCTCTCTGCAGTATTTACCAAGGCAGATGCAGGCGTTGTTATCAGAATGTTAATAAAGAAGAGAGCTTCCACATCCAGCAGTTTGAGAGGCAACTTTCAAAGCCTATGATGTCTCTTTCAAGTCTCAGTGTTTCCAAATTAACATCATTGTACCCTACCGTACTCGTGCATTTTGCTTTGTTTGATGTGGCATTTATATACTTGCATTCACTTCAACCAGTCACTCTGTGTCTAGCACTACTTAGCCTTCTATTTTTTGATTTGGTTAGACAGATTATCGCTTGCTTAGAAGATGGAGAGATCTGACTCCATATGTAAGATATTTTACTATGTGCAAAGCCTAAGAAATACACTCGGTAGTGTCAGGTCTGCCATAGAAATGATGGGTAAGACTAATTGAGTAATTGTAACGAACCTTTCTTTACCTTGCTGGAAAAAAAACTTGTTTATTGAAACAGAACATTTTCTTGGTCAAGGAATTATCTGTTCAGGAAAACTTTTCTGATAAAGATTTTGCAGATCTAAGGAATATTTCAGATCAGTCCAAGTTCAGCTCCAAGCTCTGCCTCAGGAATACTCAGAGGAGTACTGAACTGTGGGAGAGACCCTGAAAGTGATGGTCCCAGAGGGGAGGATGTTCAGTGCTCTCACCAAAAAGTTGCAGAGGTGTGACTTCTAGTCTTCTCCCTGTTGTGAAATAGGGCTCTTGTGGGGTGTCTTTCTCTCAGTATGTCTAGCTGTTTGTTTACTTTCCTCCTAAGAAAAAACAAAGTTCCGAGTAATTTTAAAATGCTCATGGGTGAAAAATCATTTCTCACTGAGTTCTGGATGGTATCAGTCAGACTCAGATGACCTGAGATGAAAAAGCAGATTGCTTCTCCTTAAGGTTATGAGCTGTGTTGTTAAAGCAGAAGCTGTTTCAAGGGCCGCACACCTGTAAAGTTTAAATCTGTAGCGGTAGGAATTCCCTTTTCTCTTATTTATGTACAAAGAACATAGTAGAGTGGGACTCTAATCCATGACTGAAACACAACAGGCAGAAAAAATGTTTAAATGAGGAAGACGAGATGTTTCAGTCAAAGAGAAACTATCTTAAAAGTAGAATGCGCAGGAACAAGTATTTGGTGTAGCTATTACATAAATGCAAGTGTGAAGATAAGGAACACTGCTTTCAGTAGTCTTCCTTACAAGATTTAATAACCAAAAAACCTGCTTTTAAAATGTCACAAAGCAAAGCTGCAGAACACATTCAGCTGAATGAGAAGCAATATGTACTTAGAGCTTATCCTCCTGGGAACAGAGTAAGGGTTCTCCTTCCTATTTACCACCACCCCTGCTCTCCCCTCCCTGCCCTATGCTAAAGGCTGAGATTTGAAAGCTGGTAGCTCAGCCAAACTTCAACCACTTCTTCATGTGAGGAGGCCATAGCAAGTAATGTACAATGATGTTAGGTGCTCTCAGCAACTCTCCTGTTATGAGTGCATCTCTTAGAGATTATCGTGATTGGTCTTAATGTCTAGTAGGCAATTCTGCAGCAACACTGCTAGCATTTAGTTTCAATGTATTTTCCACATTTGGCTTTTCCTTATTTCCAAGGGATTCTTTCTTATACTATCCATGTTCACTTTCAGGTCAGTTAAGGTGTCTGGGACAGATTTTTGAGAGATGGTGTCTTCAAAAAGTGTGGAAAGGTTAAAGTTCAGCAATAAGAGTTGTTCTCTTCACAGGTACTACAGCCAAAGTAGTTGACCTAGTATGTGTTTGAAGAAGCTGAAGTCATTGGAGACACAGTAAAGGTGGAAAAGGGGAAAAGAATCAGTTACCTAGGGAAAACCTTAGGCACACCTAGATGTAAACCCTCTTTTCCGATACACTCATTTTTTGTTTACTGGTCAGTCTTCCAAGATTACAGTTGGTACCAAGATAAAAATAAAATGATATTTCACCTGTGTTATGCCGTATGTGAAGTGTGGATTCCAAAAAATGCTTCAGCATTTTTAACATGCTAAAACAGATTCTGGCCTATTATCACAATTGGCATTCACTTCAGAAAAAATAATACAAAAAAAATATTGTAAATGTTGAGGTTCATATTTCAGAGATGAATCTCCATTGGGAAGAACTTCTTAGAATTTGGATATTCATATCTTTTAGGAAAGGATTGCCTGTCTCAAAAAAAGTTTTCATATGAAACAGAGCCACCTGTTTCTAAATACTGTCTTCTGAATGTATGCATTTGGCTCATGACTTCTCCAAACAATTGGGGAAACCACAGGACCAAACCAGCTATTACTGACCTCGCACAAAAAGTGACAGTGGGAAGACAAGAATCTGACTTTCATTGTAATGTCCAAAACACAAGGGTAGTTAGGTACACACTTAGGCTTACTGGGGTAGTTAGGAACAAACTTCATGTTCATGTCCACATAAATAAATATGTATGTATATATATATATATATATATACACACACACACACACAAACCAAGGGAAAATCTGTGTAGTCTGTAGAGAAAAAACATATGTTAATTTCTTATCAGATTAGGGGTGGACTCTAGTAGCTAAATGTGTGTCAGAGACCAAACTATTCTGAGTATATGGTTCCTATATGAATAGATTTGACCCATCATCTAACATATATCTGAAAGATCTGCCTCTTTAATCCTTTAGCTACACTCATATAGCTTATCATGCCAATTGAATCTTTTTGAATTGAACTGAATTGAGGAATTAATCAGTGGTTGCAAGCCAGCTTCCAGTGTGCAGGTGTCCACTTCAAATAAAACATCACTATAATATTTTGGCATCATATCATGTTTTTCTTGTGCAAGTATAACCTGCCAACAGAAGCCAGTTTATTCCTTAAGGATTTCTTTTTCAGTCACATGGAGATTAAGGCAAAAATAAACAAGATCAACCTGCCTCAAACCCCAAGGTATTATTTGTTTCAACTTGATCTAACTCAAATCCCGCTGAAACCAATGAGGGCTTTCTATCGCCTTTAGTCTGGTTTGCTGTGTCCATTCTTAGACAGAGTCACACCACAATCTAACAATGCATGCTTTTCAAAGAGCTAATCACTGCAACATCCAGATAGGCAGAGCGAGGAAGACACCTGAAATAGCTACAGAAGGTGAGTTCTGATAAAGTCATGAATGGAAACAGTACCTTTAGACAAGCAAAATTCCCCACGCACTCCAGGATGTGATCTGACCTTCCCACCTGGATGAATGTAATGTTACACATAGATGAAAAGCTTACAGAGTGACTGCCAAGAATGTTTCATGGGACTTTATAGATAAACAGCACATTTACGATTCAGTGCAATTGGCTACCTTTTCAACCAGTGACAAATTCAGTTTACAGAGTGAAAAAAAGTCTTTTTTTATAAAGAAGTATAAAACTGTCTTTGGATACTCTCTGCTCCAGAAGGAAAATCAGTTACTCTAAACGGGTAGTTCAGTTTATAATCTTTAATCTGTTTTGTAATTCTAAGTAATTCTAAAATTAGCACTAAATTAAAGTAACAGGAAGGAACAGACTAAAGTTCTAATTCACATTTCACTGTAAAAAAAGTGACTAAAAACTCAAAATGGTTATAACATGCTTTAAAGGGCTCTAATGAGATGTAACAATGAATTTACAGAAAAAAAAATTACAAAAAGAATTTCAAGAGTTTGTAGTTGGCTGTTGTTGAAGTTTCTGAAGCAGGGATGGGAAGTTTTTTAAAGTTAATGTCATCTGGAAAATTCTATGTGGAGACTTCTGAAGACCAACAGTACCTATGATTCTGTGATTCTATAGCAAAATGTATTTGGAAGTAAACAACCCGTCATCAGTAGGAGTCACAATGGTTAGCACCAAATTCACCAAGTACCAAGCAAGTTATAAATGGCCCTGCTTGAACTGAATCCTCTTCCACTCATTCCTCATTCACTGTGAGACATTCCCGTTGCCTTCAGAGCGTACTTAGTATGGTATGAGCATAGAATTTGAATTGGGCTATTTTTTAAAGAAAGTACCAATCCCACCATCCCTAGACATAATACAGCTATAGTGACCCAATGAGAAGACCTTACTTTTCTATGGAAACAGCGAGGAACAGCCTCACTGTGAGTGTGCTGACAACCACGTATGTCTTGTCACCAGTGCCTTCAGTTCTGATGCACCCAGGTATTTTCTCTTCGAGGTAATATCATAAACTCTGGTTCTCTGCATTCAAAATGAAAAATAACAAGTAGCAACTCTGTTGTGTTCACTAAGCCATTTTCAAGGGTCTAATAAATATTGTTTTTTGTAGAAGATTGTTTGTATTTGCCACAGCCAGTGTTTCAGGTATCTGACTTTATTTTAAATGGTCAGGAAGCCAACCATCAGGGTAGAGCCAAGGAACAAACTTTATCAAAAGGACCCTGGAAGGCACAGTGAAGGGAAGCAGGACTGGAGGCTAACTATGCTGTATAACATGACTCTTTTTTAATTATTACTGATGAGTCCCTGCTTATTGATAATAAGGCTTTTTTTTTTTTTTAAAGAAAAACTTTTGCTTTTAAAAGTGTTAATTCTTCTCAATTTTTGCATAGCTACAGTTAGGCAACTTTTCATCTACCTGCTACCAATACATAATCCAAAACTGTGGTTTCTTTACTGCTTGAGCAGTCATCCAACAGCTCATAAACCAGAACCCAAGTCTTGGGGGGAGGCTAAGAAATACCGTGGCAGCCTCAGGGAATCAGAGAATCAAACCAAAGAAAAGAAACCTGTAATGACCAGAAGATGAAAATTCTTGAGCTAGATTTGAAATAAATAGGCTTAGGGCAGCCCATCCAAAGGCATGAATTTGCATGTAGTATGAAGCAGCACTTGCCTGGGGGGGCTGGCAGGAATCACGACAGAGTTTGCTCAAGTTTGACTTTAGGAGTTTCAGCAATGGAAACAAGAAGTAGCTTGACTGCAGGTTCAGAAGTAATGGAAATGTAGGTTCTCAGGGTTTGAGGTATGACTACAGAATACAGACACTTGTTTTTATAAGCAGCATGGAAAAAATGATCCAGGAAAACATCAGAAGATCCAAGACTGAGTCAAGAAGGAATTTGTTTGTTCCAGACAAAGAAGGTAAGCACCTCTCATTTTATAGAAGGAATAAATAAATCACAGAGAAGCCAGGTAACTTACTTTACTTAGCAAGTGAAGAGAAGCCATTTCCCATTGGGTCGTGCTGCATTTGCAAGCCCATAGAAAGACATTCATGTCTGTTCATGCACCTTTTCCTATCCAGGCTGAGATCTCCAGAAGATATTTGCAATCTGAGCATGAGACAAGCTACGGCAAAGCCTGAACAGAGGAAGGAATTACTCATCACCCCGGAGGCAATGCAGTGCAAAGAAAAGAAGCGTGCAACATACAAGACATACAAGAAGAGGAAAAGGCTAAACCTTGCTTTGCTCATTAAGACAAGCTGATAAGATTATCAAAATATACAGTTTTTCCTAACAGATCCATCTTTTGCATTCCAATAGCAAAAAATAAAAAATCGTTTAACAGTAATTAAATAATATCGCTGTTTCACCAAATTAAACAAGAAACAAAGACAAATATTGGACTCTCTTTTCAGTGCATTGTCAGGCATTGTTTGAGGATAAGTAAGTGAAAGATTGTGGGTTGCTGAGATATAACAGCCACAGAGGATGCACAAGTACCCACCATAGACGCTGTTCTATTAATTGGTGCCTTAATTGCCAATGTTAATTTTCAGGACTTTACAAACAAAATGCTTGCAGTGGCTAAATGGTACATTAGGTGATCAGAAAGTCCCAAATGCATTTGTGGCCTAGAGAGGCGATGAGAAAGGGTTTGCTGTTCCTGTTCACTTGCAGACCAGAAAAGAGAGTGGCTCGGGTCGTCTTGCTGCAATAAATCTGGCTGCCTCAACTCCCCTGGGAAGCCAGCTGGCAGCGAGGTGCTTCCCAGAGCAAGGCAGGTGAGGAGCGAGGAGGCTACTCTGGGAAGGTTTCCAGAAGGAAGGATGGGGCAGTATAAACAGGAGGGGGGAAAAAAAAAAAGACAAATATTATCTGTCTTCTTTCTAACGAGAAGAGCAGGGCATGAGGCTGAATTCCCTGAAAATGATGAGTGTGTGGGTACTCCTAACTCTATTATTTTAATGGCTTGGAGCCTAAGCAGACTGCATTAATGTATTGATACTTCAGAGAAATAGGGAAACGGCTTTAGATTTCATTTACTTAATGGCTTATAGATTAATTGAGTTTCAGACAGACCTGGAGAGTGGTCAGCAAACCTTCAGTACATCACCTTGCCAGTAGCATCTTTTGCTCAAATCCTTTGGAGATGGCAGTGTGTGGCTGACATCAGGTTTTGCCTTCTCCAAGAACTGCGGGGGTGTGTGGGAATTCACACCTTGGGTAGGAAGAGCAGAAAGGAATGAGCAAAAGAGAAAAAATGGTAATTAATATAAAGACAACGTATCACACTGGTGCACAGATGATTTAAAATAGCTGGATTCTGTTTAAAGGCCACTTTACTGTTACCTAAATCACTTACCATGTTCCTTTTTTTTTTTCCTGCTACCCATGAAAACAAGACACTGTAGCCCTAAGCTAAGGCCTAATGAAATCAGTAGCAGCTGAGTCCTCACAAAACTCCTTTACTACTGATATGTCCCTGTTCTGGTATGTCAGAGCAGCTATAAGACTTTTAGGCCAAGCCTGCAAACGATTTTCTATTTTTCCTCACCTTACCAGATGTTTTCTGTCAGCTGTAGTCATATCCCTGTCCAGCCTATGAACTTGAAGAAGGTCAATGAGACAATTATTTAGGACACACTTTAACTTCAGTTACTAATGTCAATTGTAACAATATCAGATTTCTCCCACTTACCTACCAATCTCCATGGAAATTGTAGGTACAAAGCCATAAATTATTATGCATTAGTTTCCACCCTGACTCCATTATGTATTGTTATACTGAAACAGAAGCTGGTATTAAAATGCCCATGGTTGCATCGGAATATAAAAACATAAGTAACATATTTACTGTGTAAATGCATTTATTGTGATCTATAAGATTCCACCTGTACAATTAACACACCTGTGTTAATTACCCTCTCAATAGCAGAGGCTAAGGAGTTTGTCAGTGTACTAAAATACAGTCAGATAGATTGCTGTGGCAGAAGAGAATTATTTTTTTTTAAGTCAGAGGGGAAAGCTGTTCAGAGATTGCTTTTTCTTCTGAAGTTATTAAAGGTATCATCGTACAGAGACTGAGGTCATAGATGCACGTTATAGGGACATCAAGAGGAATCCCAGCTCTGGCCATTCCCAGCTGTCCCTGCCTCCTTGTCATATATGTAGCAACACAATTGTTTGTGTGCTTGTGTGCAAACCAGATAATGAAATGGATTTGTATTTAAATATATATATATATGTATATGATATAGATATCTGTATAGACAGATATAGACATATATAGATACAGATATCTCCCATAAAGACTACTATTTGATTATTTGGTAAAAACAATGTTGCCAGATCCACCTTATACGAACAGACTTTATGTCCTATCAAGTCTTTTCTTTCCTCCCACAGCTGACATAAGAACAGAAAACCAGCTTCCACTCTATCGGTGCTTGGACAATTTGGCAGAAACATGACTGTGTGCTCGAATCCGGACCAAATTGGTGCAGCAGCATGATCTGATGCTATGACTGGAAACGTGGCTTAAGGTTGGAAGCTGCAAATGGCGGACAACTTGCATGGGGAGGGCTGTCAGAGGAGGCAGAGAGGTTTCATTTCTAAACACTCCTCTAATCACAGGGATAAGAATGCATCTGTCAGTGTCATGCAAATTGTGTTTGATTGGAGGGATCATTTAGATTTGTTAAACCCTCTCTATCTTGCCCAGGAAAGCTGGTTCCACTTGGATCATGTGGAATGTAGTGATTCATCACATACGTAACTGCTGATGGGAGGCTGCATAGAGCCATATATTGTTAACAGGTTTTCCTTTAAGCAGGTATTTCACACTGAAGAATCCCAAACTGGGAAAAATGTGTTAAATTCAACCCAAAGAGCTGAGTTTCTGCAGGTACTTGCCAGGGTCATCATGACTGTTAACCAACAAACAGAGTCAACAAAATTCCACGCTCAGAAATTCCAGTGACTAGGTTTATGTTTGTATTAGAGACAGATGGGAAGAGACAGATGGGAAGAGACAGACAGGTTCCAAACCACAAACATACTCTTTGCTTATCTGTAATAATTCTCCTTGGCATAGCAAAGACACCTTTGCCAAAGGCAGGTGCTGTACTAAAGCTCACAACTGTTCTTTCTATTTGCATGTGCAACAGCTAACTCTTCTGGTTCCAGGTTCGGGTGTACAAATGCAAAATTCAGAGGTTTTAATTATGTCCGCATGTTTGGAAAGCAGGCTTTCATAAGGTCACATATTCTGGAAATGGACCATGAACAGGTACCTGCGGTGGGGTCTGGGAAGATGCTACAAAGACCTATTACGCTATGAAGATTCACTACAGGTATGCAAGAGCATCCATATTGAGTGGAGATATGCGCTGGAGACCTTCTGCTCTTGCACTCTCCTCAGGACTGGCAGGGTCCAACTCAAAAGACCCACTCCTGTTCTCTTCAAAATCTTTTTATTTCATAAGCAGCAAACAGAAATAAAGGAATTTACATAATGTACATACTTTACATGGGACTCAGGACTTCTGCAGGAATAGTTCACATCTGTAGGGGTGGTTGCACTTCCAAGTCACTTTAAATAGTACCTTTATCCCATTCATTTTATGGCCACAAAGCATCCAGGTTATTGTCTGCCACTGGAGTCAGAGGTGCCTCAGGCTCTGCTGAAACTCAGGTGCATCATCTTCATGTCTCACTTGAACTTTCTTTCCTCTCACCCTGTTCATTTTGTCTGCTACAATAAAGCTTCAGTAATCTTGCATGTCTCACACAGAGGGAATAGTTGGCAGATGCTGGTGGAAAGACCAAGAAAAAAAGATTTTAATTCCTTTTTATTAATCTCTGAAGGAAGCTCAGGACTGCCCTAATTGAAGAACAGACGTTTCTGAAATACCTGAGGAAATAGTTTGATAAAACTTCTAAGCTCTGAAGAATTGTTTTCCTCATAGAGCCTCTTTGCAAAATAACATGAAGAAAATCTCATATTGTCAACTCAATCCCCAACTAAAAGGTTTTCAAAATCTTCCTGTTTTTGAAAAAGCCTTTCTAAGCCACAGAGGAACTAAAGGAAGCTCATGAAAAGCAAGGGTTTGCAACTTTTTAGTTTGAGATTTTATAAAGAGGGTGGAGAGATGGATGGCAAAGCTTGAACCTTTCTTCTAAATCCCTGGCTGATCAGAGGACAACTACTCTCTGACCTGCCTCATCCCTCTGCAACTTATTTTTTTTTGGGGGGTGAGGGGGGGTCATCCCATGAAAATTATTTGTTGCACCCACGATTTGTTTTTTATTATATTTTTAAATGCCTGATGAAGTCTGTTACCAAAGCCCAGTTATCCAGATTGCTAGTGTAATGTAATTGTCAATGTTTTCAAAATTTACAACAGCTAGTTAGGACTGATAATGTCAGTTTGATAACAGCCTCTTTCACATTTGCTCTGTAACAGGGTGAAATAATCTCCCAGACAAACTCAATAATAAGAGAAATGCAGGAAGCTAAATCCTGCAGTCCCTCTGGCTTACTTAGAGATGTGACTAAAGAAATGTGAGAACAACTAAGGACTTCAAGTTTTAGCCTAGCACATTTTGTTTTCTGCTGCATCATTTTCCATTTGGACTCAGCACGAGCACAATTGCCTATTGATTAGTAGATATCCACTATAAAGGATTCAATAGGTTCTTTTGCATATGCTGAGTCCTAAGTGCAGAAAACTGAGCTAAGAGAAAAGAAATTAAAGCTGCCTTTCCCTGCAAAGCCTTCTACAACTTTCTGCAAAGGAATAATTCTTTGTACATTGAACTGCTTTGAATTCCATCAAAAAAAAAGAAAAAAAGAAAAACAGAAAAGAGATAAATTATGCCAAATTATTAGTAAAGTGGTATGATTGTGAGTTGTTTGTCTTTCAACACCTTCTAGTGACACCAGCTAGTATCAGACTTCTTTGGGCTAAGCAATACTTGCAAAATGAGAGAATCCTGGCCTTGAAACACTTTCAACTAAAATAGACACGACAGGAAAAAAGATGAATAAAAGAAGTCTTCTTATTACCATCTAAAGACAGGGGGCTGAAGTAAGGAACTAATGAGTAACCTGCTTTAGATTACAGGGAAAATAAATGGAACAGCTGTGAATTAACCACAGTTTTAGTCTTGCATCTCAAAGGAATTTCATTTTTCATTTTCACTTTCATTGCAAAATAAATATAAAGAAATGCAGAGAAGAAAGGACAAAGCTGTTACAGACAGTCCCTTAGAGGTCTAGAATAGCATTAAGTGAATACATTTAAATGAATAAAGTTTATAGTGATTGCATTTAGTGTACATTACCACTCTTCACTTCACAAATATTCTGTTATTTTTGTGAGTTGCATAATAATGCAAGTATTGTTCAAAAACTTGCCATGAATAACTGTTGATTAGCAGCAATTTCTTTTAAAAAGACTGGGAGGGCATGAAATTCGAGAAATTAATCCATTAATTTTGTTCAAATCTGTAGTTTAGTCATAGTTTTTACTTCATAGAATCATAGAATCATTCAGGTTGGAAAAGGCCCTTGGGATTGTCAAGTCGAACCATCAACCCCACTCTACAAAGTTCTCCCCTACACCATATCCCCCAACACCACTTCCTTTGACCGTGACATGAGCTATACTTCATCCTTGAATGCTGTTATTTGTTTGTAAAACTATGTAAGTGCCTGCTGTTTAAAATACCAACCATGATCCAAAACCTTTGTAGTTTTTTACAGAAACAGGCAGCTATATATGCTTAAATAACATCTTTCCTAAGCAAGTAGGAGATATCTTCAGCAGGACATTTCTCTTTTCATGTAATTGCTCTTCGTTTGTTTGTTTGTTTGTTTGTTGTTTTTTTTTCTTATTTTTAACTTGTTTCAGGTATTTTAGCATGCAAGAAAACAATACTTTGCATTTTACTCTCATACAGCAAAACAATTGGACATTTCCAATCTAGTCACCTGCTAGACTAGGTAAAATACAAACACAGGATATCAGTATGGGAAACATAAAACTCTGGCCACATTCACTAGTTCTTTGCATAGGCTTCATAGATCCGTCACTTATAAATAACAAAGGCATTAAGTTTGATGGTGGTGAAGGTCTAGGATACCATGGAGATCCTTGGAAACTATGACGAAAAATTTGTCCCAGGGAAACAAGGTGAAATGTGTACTTTTTCCAAAAGACAAAATGAGAGAGAGAGGGCATGAGTTGAAAGAAATGGGCACAAGATGGGAAGTGGGCAGTGGAAAAAAGGAGAAAAGCAGACTAGTGAGAAGGGAGGGAAGCAAACCAATAGCTTATCCCTGGAGAGCGAGAGGATAGAGAAAGCAGATGGAGAAGTCTGTGTTTTTACTAGTTCAGACTCCAAATTTTTATGATGTGTTCATGCATTCACTTTTGTGTCTGCCAAATGGTGGTTAAAAACTTGATGCTTAAAAACCCTTTTAGGAACGTTCTTAGTTTACAATATGTGGACCCACTCCATGATTATTTTGAAACCTGACTTACCACATTTTGGCATTGGGAATAGATTATGTCGTCGTTACTGCTGAGCTCATCTCTACAGACAGGCTGTCTAGCATCCCGTCTGTCTTTGCTGTTCTCAGGGCTGTGCATCGACAGAGTAAATCCCTGAGGGTAATCTTGGAAAGCATGTTGAAGTTTTTCAGCGAGATAGGTCTTGTTTGCTCAGTATGAACTCACCACATTTTATTTTGCATCATTACTATGTATATATCTGATAGGCCTTTGAAGCAGCCACTGTTGTAGTTCATTGGATGACAGCGCTTAATAACTCTTGACCAGCAGGATTATAGAGGCAGAGCGGGAAACATGTAACAAATTGCTTTTTCAGCATAGTAAGAAGTAGAAAATAGCCATCTGCATTTGCTGACTCATAGAAAGATATTAACTTTGATAATGAGAGCAGGGAAAAATGCTCAGTACTTTTTGAGGAGACTAGTGGTATGGGTTGGCACAAGAATAACCATAAACCAATCATTTTCAATTAATGAAGACTCTCATTCAATTATACTATACTTTCCACAGCATTGGACTCCTGGAACTTCAACGTAAAGATATTTGTCTCTCTTTCAGGCAATAAGATGTTTATAAAACAGAGAGCATATTATTGTCAATCTCTTAATGGAGATAGATACTTTATTTTTATACTTCACAAAGTCTACAGGCCTCATTAATGTCTCAGAATAATAATAAAAAGTTAAGCATTTCATAGCTTGCCCCTGTCTACTGTTGATAGAAACGAAGGCATTGGGAGAGCTGTTACTGTAACTCTAATGCAAAATTGCAGTTTTTGCATGGGGAAAAGGTAGATATTAAAGTTTAAGTCTTCAGGTAATAAATTGTTTTACAGCACTTCAGGTAAGCTGAAAGGTCTTGATGATTTAATTTTATTTTGGTAAATTACAGATAGAACTTTTCCTTCCATGATTTTATTTTCAGGATTTTAAATATAAAGAATTCATCCCTTTCATGGAGTGCAGCCTTTCAAGGGCAGGATTTTGCAGCCTTAAAAACAGTTGTAATCTACACAGATTTCATGAAAATCATCAACTTCTGCATTTATTTTACATAGTGGACATTTTTCATAGTCCACGACCTTCTATTGCTTGAATATTTTATCTCCAAAATGTAGACAGGAGACTGTAACCTCAGTAGTAAAAAAGGGATCAATCAACATGGCATGACCTTGATTGTTCCTCAAAACTCCAAAAATTTAATCAGTTCAGGCCTCTCAAGGTATGCTGGTCAAAACTTATGGAAGCCTCAAGAGTTTGATGGTGTTCTCGTCTTGTAAACTCACCTGCCTCAGGCAACCCACAGTGGAAACCATATGTGCACTGAGATAAGAAACAAAGTAAAGTGGGGGAAAAGACGTCAACTATTGAGGGTTACATGCTATAAAGGCACAGGTAATTTGTTAATTTGTAGAACATTGTCTGGGAATTACACTCCCTCTACAGGGCTGTTAAATTCCAGCCTTAGTGCTTCCTTGCAAGGAGTGACAAGAATGCAAAGAGAGCAAGTATTCCATTTAGTGATACCAGAGGTCATAACAAACTTCAGGGAGGCTGAAATGATAATGGTGACCTGACTCCACAGGGAGGAGGCAGGAAGAGAACACAGTATGCATTATGCAGAAGAAATTCTCTCATGAAAACCCAGGGAGCGGGGAACAGAAGGAGATTAAAGTGTATTGCTGAACTCAGAATTGCCTGTATTTTGGAGCTTTTTGTCAGACTGCCTTGTTCTCCATACTACAAGACTCAACATTCATTCTCAGAAAACCATTGGAGTGAGAACCCTGGTCACGCATGTAGTAGAAAATTTAAACATTTAGTACACGCCCCACGCTGAAAAAAAATTGAGAACGAGGAGACATAGATCAGTAAGTGGTATTTCCATCTTTATTACTGTTCTGAGGAAAGTTTCTGTGCCTGTTAGATAACAAGGAAGCTCCAAATTAGGGAGTGTTTTGTCTTCTTTAAAGGATTATTAGTTTCAGTTCATGGCCAAAAGTACAGGGGGTACCTAAATAATACCTGGCACTACTTATGTATCTTTCCAGATAGTTTCCATAAAACAAAAAAACCCCAAGCCTTTCAATGCATCAGCTTTTGACAAAAAAGAGTAAATGTGAATCACCTAGATCACTGCATAACCACAACTTACAAATATCTGTATTACAGAGAAATAATTGTCTTCTGACTTTCAAGCACGGCAAGGACCCTTGCATTTTGCACTTGAGCAGCCCTATCAACACTGATATCCACGGACCTGCCTCCTGTAGTCCATCAAATCTGGTAGCTCACACACATAATATATAAAAATATGTCAGTTTTCTTCTGTGCAAATGCATTAAAGAAGTTAAGACAGAGTGTTATCTTAGTAAGCTGGGGAATACATTCTATAATATCATCTTTTGTAGTTATCTTCTTCACTCTCATATTCAAAACTGAGTATTTAAAAACAAGCAGAGCTTTTGGATTTGGATGTTTTCCCTCAGTTTCTATTCATTAAATAAAATACTGACAAAATGAGAATTGGAATCTAAAGTTTCAAGTCCTGCTCTCAGTTTGCTATTTGTGCTTTACGTATGCACCTCTTATTATACAGGGGAATCATTTCTGTGAATATGTTAAGGATGTGAAGAATAAAATACTACCCTGGCACACATCAGTTCATTTTGATGCCCAAATTCTTACCTAATCTTAGATTATTCATGTTTAGATGCCTGTCTCCTTTCTTCAATAATCCAACATATGAAAAGATGCAACTTCAGAAGCAGTTAAGCTCTGAAGTCATTTGTCTTTAGTGGTGATGTATTAATACTGAAATTCTCATTTACCAGTATATGATGCACTACAAGACTCTTGTTTGTTTTTCCTCGCCTAGCCAGCTGTTGTGAATTAACTTTTGCATGCCTCTAAGATGTTATAAAGCTAAGAGGTGAGATTTTACTAATGGGGTGAACTGAGAGATCATTCAAGATATAGATGGAAATACAGAGAGGGGAGGGGAGGTGAGGAAAGTGAGATGGAAATCAATACAGCAAGGACAATCATTTTGATGAGAAAGTGGAACAGAGATTCATGCAGAAGTCACGCTCAGAGAACTGAAAATGAAGATGAAACAAAAGAATTTGATGCTAAAATCAGAAGGAAGCAGTAAGGGAGCATAAAGAGAATGTGATATAGCCTAGGAGGGATTTCCAAAAGATTAGTAACTGCCACTTTGATGATAGACTAAAAGTTATTTAGAAAGAGAGGGCTCTCCATACACTCCAGTCCCTTAAAACACCATCCCATTGAACAGCAGGACACTTCTGCCTTTCACAGCATACCAGTGATGATCTCCATAACCTTCCTGTACCCTCCCTAGGGTTTCAAAGAAAAAGCCTTTCTAACATTAGTAAGAGACAGCCACCTCCCTCCATAGACCTAGCCCCACCCCTATAAAGTTTCTAAAAGAACTTCCTTTCCCTTTTATACCTGGCATCTGGACCCTGCTGGGTTATGGAGCCCACGTGGGTGGTTCCAGTCTTTTCTTTACCAAGCTTCTACATTGGTTTTGGAGCTAAGCTAGGTATAAACTGATACAGACACCAAGCGTTCTATGGAATTTGCTGTAACTCTTGTCTACTGTGGGGATTAGGAGGACTAGGTAGAAGTAACTGTGATGAAAGATGTATAAGGGATTATTTTAGTGGAAGATGAAGAGGGATGTGCTTTCAGATATGCTGCAGTGAAAGCACCAGCTGAATTTTGTGACAGACTTGATTTATGAGGTATAGCTAAAGCAAGTCAGAGAGAAGAAAAGGTTTTTTTCAGTCAAGGTGTGAAGGATACGAGTGCTGGTACTGACAGTTAAGTGTGAAAAGCTTTAATGAAAATATGATCAGTGAATGCCCCTTGTGCCTTTTCTGGACATGCACCCTTCTCAGATGGCTGGTGAGCCCTTACAAGCTTTGCTTTAGGATCCTCTTCTCCTCAAGAAATTAATCTGTGCAGAATGATGGAAACCTCTTCAAGGTTCCTTCAAACAGAAGCATCTTGGAGGTAATGACTGTATTAATGCCTCAAGTGCTTTCTTTTCCTCTTGCTGTCATTCTATTAAATGGAGAGGCCACATGACATCTCCGTACTTGACATCTCTGTGTAGCATGTAAATGTCCTGTTAGAGACAAATCAGTACTTCTCATCTGTAAATTAAAAGCACACTGAAAGTTTCTTAGCTAAGATGCTATTATTCATCTCAAATCATAGAACCATAGAATGGTTCAGGCTAGAAGAGACCCTAAAGATCATCTATTTCCAAACCCCCTGCCGTGGGCAGGGACACCTCCCACTAGACCAGGCTGCTCAAAGCCCCATCCAGCCTGGTCTTCAACACTTCCAGGGATGGGGCATCCACAACCTCCCTGGGCAACCTGTTCCAGTGCCTCACCACCTTCACAGTAAAGAATTTATTCCTAATATCTAATCTAAATCTACCATCTTTCAGTTTAAAACCATTGCCCCTTGTCCTATCCCACTCCCTGATAAAGAGTCTCTCCCCATCTTTCCTGTAGGCGCCCCCTTTAGGTACTGGAAGGCTGCTATAAAGTCTCCTCAGAGCCTTCTCTTCTCCAGGATGAACAACCCCAACTCTCACAGTCTGTCTTCATAATATAGGTTCTCCAGCCCTCTGATTGTCTTTGTGGCCCTCCACTGGACCTATTCCAACAGGTCCATGTCCTTCTTGTGCTGAGGACTTCAGAGCTGCATGCAGTACTCCAGGTGGGGTCTCACCAGAGTGGAGTAGAGGGGTAGAATCGCCTCCCTCGACCTGCTGGCCACGCTTCTTTTGATGCAGCCCAGGATGCAGTTGGCTTTCTGGGCTGCAAGCGTGCCTTGCCGGCTCATGTTGAGCTTCTCGTCCACCAGCACTCCCAAGTCCTTTTCCTCAGGGCTGCTCTCAAGCCATTCTCCACCAGACCTGTATTTGTGCTTGGTATTGCTGTGACCCAGGTGCAGGACCTTGCACTTGGCCTAGTTGAACGTCAAGAGGTTTGCACAGGCCCACCTGTCAAGCCTGTCCAGGTCCCTCTGGATGGCATCCCTTCCCTCCAGCATGTCAGCCGTGCCACACAACTTGGTGTCATCGGCAAACTTGCTGATGGTGCACTCAATCCCACTCTCCATGTCTCCAACAAAGATGTTGAACAGCACCGGTCCCAGTACTGACCCTTAAGGAATGCCACTTGTCACTGGTTTCCACTTGGACATTGGGTCATTGACCGCAACCGTGTTACTGAGGCCATCTAGCCAGTTCTTTATCCAGCAAGTGGTCCCTCCACCAAATCCATGCCTTTCCAATTTTGAGACCAGGATGTCATGCGGGACAGTGTCAAAAGTAGCTATTGCTTCAAAATCTGTATTCCTCAGGAAAAAAGGGGAATTTAATTTGAAAGGTAGGAATAATTTTGGGGGCATTTGTTCTGTTATTTTAAGTATTGAGGCTAAAAGATCACAGACAGTGTTGTGTTCAAGACTCCAGAGGAGAAAATTTCTGCTGTTATGAGACAGATTCATAGTATGGTTGCAATAAGAGATTCCTATTTAAGAATGTAACTCCATTGCATTGGGGCCTCAATAGCAAAAGATGATCCTTGACCCCACTGCATGTGTCACCTAATCAGACAAGCAGAGTGAGGTAATAATCCTTTCTAAAAGAGAAGGAACAAATTCAGGGAGAGTCTCAAGCCACAGTTTTTAAAGGGAGCTAACAGGAAGTAGAAACCCCACTCCCAGATGATTTCTGATGACTTGGATGCAGAACCTGTCCTTCCCACATCTTGACCCATGCCTGAAATTTGAGGCTATCTGTTGTCCCTGTGATCAAAGTGTGCTGCAAAAACATGTGAGCCTGCTGACAGCCATCTATCTGGATTAACCTTTGATTTCCACATCAGCAGAAATCAATGATAAAACGCTTGGGTTATTAATAGAACGTGTATAAGAGAAGAAAATAAATATTGAGTCCCTAGCTTCCTTCTTTCAAGGCAGGGTGCTGTGTCCGGATTAAGTACATTATGATGTACATTATGTTCTGTTTTAGATTTTTTTCGTGTGAAATCCTAACCCACAGAGGGGTTACATAAGCCTGTGTCTCCTGATCTCGATGAGAAGACATATCCATTTGTCAGCTAGTGAATTTTTTCACCTTTTTAGTAAGATTTCTTAATGTGTCAAGTGCTATCATGATTTTGATGTGAATGCTAGTCTATTAACGTCTTATTGAAGTATTCCATGAAGTTCACAGGCCACTGTGAAGATATTTTCAGAAGCTGTTTCCCTTTCTTCATAGGATTTCTCATCTTTAGCTGTGTTTCTCTGAGGAGTCCATTTAGGTATTGACTGAAATAAAGCATGTTCCAGAACCATAGACTCATGCTAAAAAGGTGAGAATTTTTGGTTAAAATCTTGATAAGATACAATGTCCAGATCCACAGCATTATTATAAAAAGGTGTGGGGATAGGAGGGACTTGTTCTGTACCAGAAAGTCTTCTTTTCCTGTGGGAATAGGTAAAAGAAAGAAGAGACACATTTTAAACTTTGAAAAAGACTCTGATGGATGGGTTTAATTCCTTTGTATTTAGTACCTTTTTTCTTGCCCCCTAGTCTTGAAACTGTATTTTTCCTTCCAGATAGCTCTGTTGTAATGACTAGAGTAGTAAGGCCTAATATTCTTCTATGGGGTTTTTTTCTGCTCAAATTCTGGATGAACTTCAGCAACTCATTCCATCTCGTCATTTCTCAGGTTCTACATCTGCAGAATGACCCTGAGTTTCTGCATAAAGTGCTTTGAGATCTAAGCAAGAAAAGACCTCTGCAAGAGCTGGTTGTCATGATTGCAGAACTCCAAGTAGAATTACTTTCAGAGGCTGTGAGCTATAATTAAGTGAGACGGGCCCAAGGGCACTCCTTTATGGGTACTAATCCAACTTCTAAATAGAAAAGTTGACAAAGCCAAATACTTTGTGTCCAAGAAAAAAAAAGATCATTGCCCTCTCCAGCACTAGAACATTATTATTAGTTCTGCGATACAATTGTCTTTGACACTGTGGTTTGCATGCATTGTATAAGAGAAACAATAGAAGAATTGCATTGAGGCAAAAGCTAGCAAGCTGTACTGTCCTTCAAGAACCATGAAATAATGCCAGCTCTTTGCAGGCTGGTAACTGATGTGGGACTGAATAGTGGAGAAAAATGAACTGAGAGAAGAACAGTAAGGTAGGCTCAGCCTACCAAATGTTAACACAAATTAAAAAGTTACAGAGAACACCTTGTATTACGAACTTACTTTTGCAAGGATGTTTACTGATATTTTTCCTGAGAGTAAAATAATGCTCCTGCACTGTTTACATTGTCTGTGGGATCTCCCATACTGTTTATGGGATCTGTGGAGTCAGATGAGTGAAATAAGTGTCTTCACTGCCTCTTATTGTTTACTCAACATTAGCCCAACATGGTATGCCAAGAACAGGTTGTCCAGCAGCGGTGTATTTTGCACACTTGTTTTCTCTTTTAAGATTACTTGTGAATGCTGGACTGCTGTCTTTGAACATAGCAAAAATAATCAGTAGTTTAAAGAAAGAAAACATAGGAGAATTTTTTTAAAAAAAAGCTTATTGAACTGACATTGAACACAGACAAATTTCTAGGTGAACAATGAAGGAGAAGATATTGATGATAGAATTGAAGGAGTAGGTGATCAGACTTCATTTTTGGGGTGGGGAGAGGGAACAGGAATTCCTCCACTTCCAGTTTGGAAGAATTTTTTTCCTTTAGTATTTTTTCTGAAGAAGCCATGCTCTTTGATAAGACTCCCCTACAATAGCTGAGGATTATGAGAGAACCCTTTCTGAGGGATGACATGGAAATTATTTAAAAAAAATGCGAAAGGATTTCCTCAAGAAAGATTATTCGTCCTTTGTGTTCAACCACAGTCATCCTCCAGGGTCCACACAATTCTATCCTCTTTGAACAAAGCCAGTGTCATCTTTGGGGATGCTTGCCTCTCAAAAAGCTGTTAATATTAAGCCGTGCTAACACGAGTCATTGATTATTTCATCCATTTCCCAGGAAACAGAACCTGTCAACCAAAAACATCTCTCAAGGGCCTCAGCAGATTTAAGTCAATACAGCATCATTGACACTACTAGAGCTACACTGGGTTACACTTGCTGAGGTTCTCCCACAATACCCTTTTCACTGCAAACCACTGATCACTGCAGCAAGGAGGCTAGGATGAAGCTTTGGGGAAAACAGCATAGTGCCTTTTTAAAACAAGTTTCATTTCAGTTGGAAAACACCATATCCGAGGGGCACAAAGTTAGATAAACAAAGAGTGATCTGGGCCAGCTTCAGGGTGTGCCTGTCTTCCCACGTCCTGGCCCCCTTACTAATTGTGAGTGCTTCATGAAGGCCAGGGTCTACACTGAAGGTTGAAAGCATATGGCAGCATTTCGTTGTGGGATTTATGCAAAATATCTTTTTCTGGGATGGAATTGGAACAGTGAGGAGCTGAGTAAAAATAATACTTAGGAATACTTTAAGGGCTCTTCCTTATCCAATCTTGCTCGTCAAAAAGATACCATGGGAGGAAAAAGAATCTTTCTTAAGGGAATAAATTAGAAAGGAGTTGGATCCATTAGCAACAACAGAATATGTACAAGTACTTGTGTTCATTGGGATAAGACACACATAATGAACAGGTAACAGGGACTTACAGGCACAAAATTTCACCTCAATATGTAAGAGTCCATGAGCCACTGCATGAAATTCTTGGAGGGCATGAGTAGTGTAAAGCTTGTGAGAGGGCTGTCCCAGGGAGGCAAGAGCCCCATTCTTGGACTGCTAGTTCTCTGGTCAATATTTTCTTTTGCTGTATAACTGGGTAGCGTGCAGCTGAATTCCTGGTCTTGCTTGAGATGTTCTGATATCACTGTAAGAAAACATAAAACCATCATCACACTCAGTCAAAATGTACTGCATAAATAATGTACAGGCATGTCTGGGACTTCCAGCAGAAGTCAGTATTATGCAGAGAAAACAATGATACCAGATTCAAGTTCAAGTGAGGCTACAGTGAGGATGGCCAGTGTAAAAACAGATCACCTGACTAGAAAAAGGGACCTTGCTGAACTTACTCAATGAGACCCATCAGCATTCCAGTTTGAGAGAGGAAAGATGATCTATAAGAAAACGTATAATCCAGCAATGAAGAAAAGTGGATGACTGGAAAAAGCTAGGAAGCATAATGCTATCGGCTTTGTCTTCTTTGCCAAATACCAAGGGTCAAACTTTAGGGAAACTTCATCTACCACTTCAGTTGCAAAGGGGGAGATAGAAGTGATAACAGATTAAAAATGTGATAAATGTAAAGATCCGTTTAAACACAATGAATGCTTTTCCCATTCGATAGCCCTGATTCCAGTCTTAGTATACAGTTGAATAGTGCTGACTGTTTGTCATCTACTATTCACATTTATGTCATCATATGGTTATATCCAGTAGGCAAACAGTAAGCAGAGCACTCAAAATGCACACTGGGAATATCTGAGAACCTCAGAAGTCAACAGGGCAGGGCAACAAGGCATAGACAAAGCTTACTAATCTTCATACATAAATGAAGAATCCTTAGATGACAATACAGTACTGACTCTAATTCAGCTAATATGCTTCATTCAGTGGCTCATTAGTTCTTGATGAACTGGGGCACTAGTGGGGCTGAGAGCCACTAGGACAACCAACAAGCAAGGCAGATTTGCTGTGTTTTGTTGTCCCTTTTCCTCTCAGCACTGCATCATTGGAAGCAGTGAGTGTGTACAAACAAGTGAAGCTAGGCAGAAAACAGATGTTTTCCACACAATCAGTTCACAAATAATGGGACTGTTTCTGTGCATGTTGTTAGCTCTCCCCCTCTTGCTATTGTCAGCGAAATACAATGGGAGGGCGACAATGAAGAAGACAAATGTGCAACTGTTCTATTTATGCAAAAGTGGGAAAAAATTCACTCCACAGCAAGGAAGTCTTTAAAACTATGGAGTTATTTCTACAAATTCAGAAAAATTTTTCACCACCCAAAGGGACAGGATGTGTCAAAGGAATATACTCAAACCTGCCAGGCAGTGATCAGCTATTCAGGATCAATAGTTTCTTTGTTTATGTGAAGAACTGTTGGTAAACAGAAGATAGACCAAATGTTGAGCAAATGTGTGCATCCAAACCATTCCCTTCCTTTCCCTTCCCATTCCCTTTCAGAACAAACTGTTACTAATCTGTTCAGAATGAGGCACATCACCAGTGCTACAAACTGAGGTGACATAAAAGAAGTAAGGGAGGATCAAGTACTGGCAAACTCTCCATTTACTTAAAGTTAATGACAATGTTAATTCTAAAGGAGGCCCTTTCTTTTTTTAAGCAATTTAGTTTTTGTGAGATGTTGCTTAATTAGCCTCAAGATATACAAAGATAAATGGAATTTTAAAATCTAAAGTATCCCATCTTAAATACAGCGGTTGGCTATAAATGACCCAAATGACCCTTCAGTGGTGCAATTCTCTGCTGACACCTGATGTGTTTCTCTGGTGCAGCTCATCACTACTTGGATACATAATGCTTCTTCAGACTGAATACGGGAAAAAACAGTTGCCAGTACAAAGTAATTATACAGATTCCAGACCCAGACTGAATTTTCTTCTCATGGTAATCAAAGTAGTAGAAAAGCTCCTGCCACCAATGACTCATTTTCATTTGCATTCATCTGGTCATCAGGAAGATGGTAATGGCAACGTCTGCACTCATGAATTACATATTCATGAGAAGAGAGGAGAAGAATTATATCCGTGCAGGACAGGACCTGGATAAGCATGAAGGCTGAGCTCTTAGCAGACCCTTGGTGATTTGATCACTACTGGTGATTTGGCAGATAATTTAACAGAAAGCAGGAAAAGTATACTAACGTTGTGCCCCAGCAAATTTCCTTCATACTCAGTTCACAGTCATGTATCAATACCAGCTTAAACATCTGGGTTTCAAAATACATCCCCCTCCACCCCGCCCCCACCAAAAAGAAAAAAACTTACAGTGCATTCTACTGGTACAAAATTATGATCACACTAAATATACTCTGTAAAGTTATTTCCAAAATACAATACATGTAGGTTTTTTCTCAGTTTCTCTCTCTCTCGTCCAAATAAACTGAATTTTGCCACTGGTATCTGTAGGTTGCTTTTGAGGGTGGGTGGTGTTAATTGCTGTGACAGAGAAAGTTCTTTGCTGTTGCAGATCTGCAGAGTGGTAGCTTAGGAAGCAGTCATAATAATACTTGGTCTTTTAATTCTGGGATGTGCCATGATTTCATCTCTCCACCTGTTGTTCATGAGCTGTTTCACTTTGGAATTGATAATCTTGCTGAAGCCAAATACACTTCTACATTTTCGCTTTCACGTTCTTCAGTTTGTGCATAATTTGCCAGTAGTTATCAGAAGAATTTCAAGCACATGGGAAACCCTTTGGAAGAATAGAATTTTTTTCCAAAGTTGAAGGCAGTGGGCACTGAGATCATACCTGATGTTGACTAAATTTAGTGGTTCGTTTCGTGGAAGCTTGATACACTGTCATAAATTGCTGAAGAGCTGTCATTGCTTAAGAGCTGCCACTCAGCTGTCATTGAGTGGCAATGTCACTGAGTCAGCAAGGTCTTAGAATTATTACTGTAAACTGGTAATCAAGATACTTGGCCCTCCATTTGCAGAATGTGCAAAAGAAAAAATAAAATTCCGATCCATTTTGCTGGAGTATTTTGTCTCTGTGTTATATTGCAGATGTCTAAGCGGAAAGAGGATCTGTCTGGGAATGGACTAACTGTATTCAATTTCTTCCAGTTTTGGAAGGACTGATAGGATGCATTCTAGCACCCATAACTGACAAATTAGGGATTATAATTTTGTTGTATTTGTATATTGTCTAAGCATGTGAGGGATTCCCAGTCTTTTCTGAACAGTCAGATAGATTCGGCTAAAGTGTGTAAGAGAGCACAAACTTTTCCTTCAGAGGAGGGACCTAGCCCCATTTTTGTATGCTTTTGCATCTGGAAATTGCATTGATTTCATGATCTCTGTGGGGAGATGCAGACTGATACTGGAATATACGACAAAGCTGATTACTAAGATATTCATACTGGGACTTGCTTGTATTGACAAGGAATTATCCTCCTGGAGTGGAACGTGTTGGTGATATAGACTATCTTAAAACAGATTGAAATTTTGTTACCAGTGATGTCATTTTTCTCTCTCAGAAAATGTAGTCGCACATGATGTTCAGGAAATATTTCAGCCAGAGCTCCCTTTCTGCACTGGTGGAGACTTTCAGAAGGATACCCTTCAGTTCTGGAGGCTTCAATTGTAGAAAAGCAAAATACAGAAGACAAATAGATACTGTCCCACTTTCAGGTTTAAAAGAAACTTAGTGTGTTAACCATTGTGCCAGGCTGACGATTTCTTCTTTTAAACCCTGGAAAGAACAACATTGCTTATCTCTGCAGTTAGATATTTCCTTTTGGGTGTATTAAAGTGGGAAGAGCACAGGGCAGTACAGGTTTTTGTACAAATTTACTGTCTTCAGAATGTAAATTCATGCCAAGAGTGCATGTCTCTGCTTTTCCTCAAAGATGAAGCAGAAGAAACATGAATAAAATGAGAATCCAGCTGTCCAGCTACGTGTGACAGAAAAATGCTTCATGATTCCTCCAGAATTTCCATTTATTAACAATCAGAATTAAAAAAATTAGCAGTTTTCATTTTGTGTCATAGAGATAACATTTTAAAACGTACAGCTTGATAATAGTAGAACGTAAGACAGTCTTATAAGTGTGGCAGTTCTGCAAGGCTTTTGGACTACCCCCACAAGCAGGTCCCTTGTATTCACAGTTACTCCTCATGCATATTTATTTTTGAAAGATACAGTCCTTTCTTCCCTAAGATTTGGTCAGCTGACTTTACATGTTCTTTCACAATAGGACTTGGGTATGGTTCCAGCTTTCTCATGTTTGCTGCTGACCTACAGTTAAATGCACCATCCAGGCAGCAAGTTTCAAACCCCAAACACCACTAAAGCACAGACAAGAGGCCCTGGAACAGGAACAGCTCATCAGTAAAACTTCGCCCTTTGAGTCATATGTCATGAGTATTTATGAGGTTGAAATGCAGCAATCTATGCTCATAAGCAGAACAAGCACAAACATGAAATACTACATGAATGAGCCAGTATGGGGCTGTGGGTGTCAGCTGTGGGACAGAGAGTCACGGTCCTCCAACGTGCCTGCCACTCACCATGCACACATGGTGCTATGACTGTTTTCGGGAACAAAACCAATATTCATTCTCTCATGCTGGATGAACACGGCTGGCTCTGCCTTGTCTCTGGCACCACACTAATGCCCTAATTTAATTGTGGAAAGGGCACTGTGCTTTCCAAAGAAGGAATATGTTTAATATATACAGCACTAAAGCTGTGATCTGATTCTTTGCCATCCAAACGAATCCATGTGAATGGGTTCAAATCAAGACTGCATGAAACTCTGGACTGAGACAATATTTTTAATGTCAGAACACAAATTTGTCAGTTTGAACATATTTCTGTTCAAAAAATAGGATGTCTTTAATTGATTCCAGTTCCCAATGGGGTTGCATCATGAATAAAACACAGTGTGTGAAGGAGCAAGAGGGCAGAAAATGGTCAGAAGTGTCTTGAAACAAACTGTGCTAAAAGGCTGAAGCTTTTCAGCTGGACTAATGTCAGTCTGCAAGTAAATGCAACATCTTCAATATTTGAATGTTCTGTTTCATGTTGTTTTTTTGACTTTTGCTGTGATTTGGAGAAAAAAAATCAATGCCGACATGCTGGAATTTTCTGCAGTATAAATAAGTATATAGGTTCCTAGGGTCAAAATTAATAACATTATGTGTTTTCTCCCCAGACTGCCTGAAAATGTACTTTCTGCCCCAGATCTAATTTCCCCAGGCACACACATCTAAAGGATCGGAAGAGGACAAAGAAATGACATCCTAAAGGAACCACCCCTTTACTTTCTTCATGTCCTATCAGAGAACCTACATAAGATCTGTCTCTTTTGCCAAGGAAGACAGCTTGATCCTCCAGTGCCACATCATTTTCTTGCCTATCAGAAATGTCACTGTATTTTCTTCCTTTCTTCAGGAGGCTTGTTTGTGAGTTTCTTTTAGTTCTACTGGATTTACAAGGAACGTCAGAGGTCCTCAGTGGCCAGAAAGGTTAATCACAGAAATGTCTCTGCAGCATTCGTCTCTGAGATCCTCCTAAGAACTGATTCATTTCAGAGCTCTGTTTGCTTTAGATGTAGAGGTAATGAAGGGTGAACAGGTCAGTCAATCTTACCATGTCCAACCTGAATGAGAAAAGACAGGGCGCAGGTGTCACAAACACACAAGAGACTATTGAAGCTGCTGGACTAACGGCACCACTAACTTTTCCCCTTTCTCCAATGTGCTAGAGGAGGAGCAGAGTTTCTGCTACAGAATTATCACCCATGCTCTAAGTCCTGAACCAGATGCAGAGGAGTGGATTGCCAGTTGCATTGCAGACCTCTGGTCCTCTCTCCTTAGTTTTTCAGATTAAATTGCCAGCCTCTGTACCATCGATACTAGTTGTTCTGATGATCGTATATTATATGAATGTCTGTCTACCGGTTAATGTTACAAAATCTGAGAACTGGGACTTAACGCCTTTGGTGACTAGCTAAGAGTTCACTCTAAGTAGAAAGCAGAAACTGTAAACAACATTCCTTTTATCTCATTCTTAATGCCCTGAAAAAGTTCAGTACTTAGCCAGCACCTATTAGGCTTTAGGTGAGTGATTACCCTCTTCACCACCCTGTGAGCCTTGCAATCATGCAGAAGTACACAATTTACTTCCACGCATGTTCTTAGAGATTGTGTACTGAACAAACCAGGAAATAATCATTGCTGTTCCTTGTAAATAATGTAAAGCATTACCAGAGTGTATACAATCTTGTAGAGCAGGTAGACATGATTATTTGGAGCTTAACTACACATTTTAATTATTATTTTTCGTTAATGATTCTGACAGAAACAGTGTGAGTGCACATTCATGAAATTTGCTAACAGCATCACACTAGTAGCTATCAATATTGATAAGTTTTGGCATATTGCAAAAAGTAATGATTGACCTTGTTAATAGAAATGGGGTGAAATGCTTGCACTGCACTGCAACATGCAAGGTCATATGCAGAAGAGCTTATACTAAGAACTTCTGCTACAAGCTGGATATTGCCTACTGGAACCGCGAGAAGAGAAGAAAAACCTGGGCACTTTGGTTGATGAAGGCTTGATTCTAAGCCATCAATGTGATGTAACGCTGCAGAGAGCAAATGCAGACTGTAAATACCAAAGGTGGGCAATATTTAGCAAACAGGCATGTCACTGGGAAAGCACTGGTGGGACTATGTAGTAAAAGTTTGGTCATCTGCCCAGAAAAGTTCAGTATGAGCACAAAAGAATGGGGTTTGTGGGATGAGCAGAAGAAAGGAGAGTTTATTCCACCAGAAGAAACTCAGAGAGCTGGGATTTTAAGCTTACAGACTAGAAGGCGATAGAAGATATGACTGTTCATTTTAAATTTTAGTGTGTGCTAAAAACAAAGGAAAAAGGGAGTGCCATTTGAGTTAAAGAATTATGTTAGCACAAAAACACATCAGGATAAATCACCCATGAGTACACCCAAGTTACTTTTAAAAGGTAGTGAAGCACAAGAAGGGTGAGCTTCAGGAACAACGTTCCTAGAGGAGCAGGGCAGGCAAACACTTTATTCCTTCAGAAGTAGAGAGAATAACCATTGTTAAAGCTGCCTGGAACAGAAGGGACTGGACTTCTCGACCCAATTCAAAATAATCTATCTTTGACCCTATTTGTGAAGTGCAATACACAAAAAAGCATTTTACCAGGATGGGGTGGGGTGGGTGTGTCTGTTTGACTTTAGTGGATGGCAGCCCATGGATGGCAGCCCATTGATGGCAGCCTGTTTACTGGTGATATTCTGTGCTTGTCCTGTGTTCAACCTGACTTTGCAGCAAATGACTGAGTTTTCACTTTGGCTTCCTGCTCTTCCACAGCAAGCACTGAACACGGTCTGTGGCAGCGACGGTGGCTCTGGATTCACAGTCCAGATCAGCCACCACAGGAATTTTCTACCAGTATAAACTTAATCCAAGTAAGTGTGTGCATACAACTGAATTTCTCTTATATGCAGGAACACACAGCACAAAGTTTATACTGACTTTTTTTCTTTGATGCCAGCTGTGGAAGAAGATGCAGTACTTGGTAAAGCATAAGATTAGAATGTCATAGACATAGACATAGAATGTATCTGGTCTGGCATCATAATCACAAGCACAAAGTTAATGAATAAATTTCAACTACTGGTGCTAATTTATGGCAGTAGAATATTATATGCCATTATTATCTTTCATTCAACACCACACGGGGCTTAAACCAGCATTTACGGCATTGCTGAACTGTGGCCTGTGACTCCACCTGGAAACTGCATAGTCACTGCTGTAATCTAAGCAAGTAATAAGAGGTGAATAGTCAGCTGTGTTTACTTTTACACTTTCTGATGCCCTTGATTTTAACTCAGGAGAGCAACTGGAGGTACTTTTGCCTGGAAAGCTCTTAATTAGAAATAGTTACTGATTGGTATTAATGAAGAGCTATAATGACACATAGGGTATTATTACATTCCCTAAGCATATTTCTATTCATGACCTGGTATTTTGGGTAATGTAATGAACAAAAACTATTTGTCATAATAAGAATAAAAGGATGTTGTTCAACAGTAAATAATTGAATGTTGACCCAGCTTGAGGACTAGGTTTCTATGGTAGCCTGACCCCAAAGTAGTACCCTTTCATTAGTAAGGAGATAGTGATGCATGAAACATTTCCATTTGAAGCAAAATCACAATTCAGTATAATGTAAGTGTAAAAAAAAGTCTCCTTCATACTTCTGATCATGCACAACATCTTTGTCCTATCTAAATCAATATCAGGATTTCTGATTTGCTTATATAGCACAATTACTGTTAGTGATCTTTTATACTTGGATGACATCCAAGTTGTTTATTCACAGTATGACATTATTTTAGGGATAGAATTGGACCAAAATTAGCACTATCTAATGTATTCCTCTTGGACTGACAGACCCACTTTTTAAAAATTATCTGGAAATGATATTCTAATCCTTTAAATACTGTGCTTTGTAATGCAAAACTGTGAATTCAGGTGGTCTGCTACTATTTCTTCAATGACTAGCAAACAGCCATTGATATTCACACAGCCCTGTTTTACAGATAAATCCAAGGTGAGAAAATAAGAGAAGAATAATCCCATAAGGTTTTCCTTACAAAGTCATCCATAAATGCATCATCATAAGAAGAGATGGGAAAACATATTGTGTTGTATAATAATTTGAGGCTGGCATTCTTCAAGGAATGCAGCTCTTTTCTTTCTCTTACATGACTGAGAAATCTTAAACTTATGAGCCATAGTCTTTTACCAGCATTACACAGACTTTTTCATATTTATTAAAAGATTTTTTTTACATTTAACTTCACAGCTTCCGTATGGCTTCCTGCTTCCCAAAGATTAAGATCATCTATTTGGACATCTTCTACAGTTTCTCAGCATGTTAAATTCTTGTTCCAGTCTCTGATTCTGACTGGTTATTGTTCAGCTATTTCAGAGAGCCTTTTTGCTTTCTTCCAAGGTTATTATAAATGTAGCTTCATTCTCCAAGGAAGTCAATGTCATCAAATTACATTTTATTTCTGTATAAATACAGCAACAATTAAGCACACACACAAACTGTTACTTAAAATGTGATTATAGCAAACTGAGGGATTGTAGAAGCCAATATCATCATACTCAATGTATTGACTCCCTCTGTGTTTCTTTGAATTACATTTGGGGGTTTTTTTAGTAATAACCATAATGATGATTTTACCACTGTTAGCACTGCAGAACCAACACAGCCATGGAAGGCTGAGCTGGATTCAGTTTTGCTTCACACATCATTAATAAACTTGTCAGCTCAGCTCTGATTGCAGGACTTCTATTTCTGATGATGGAGAAAGAATGCAGTTCAATTTTCCGCTCTGCTTTGGGTTTGCAACACTGGCAGTTAGAGACATTACTTTTTGATTTGTAAAATCAGCAATGTTGACATAGAAGCCTTTGAGAAAGGCAGCACTTGTGAAGAACAACACTTTTCAATCTTTTCAATTCCTTGTGCCCTTCTTAATTAATTTAAAAAGTTTTCTAATAATGCCTTTATATAGGTTGGATCACTACTCTGTAAGTAGGAAATGTGACAGAATTGATTAGATATGCCAAAGCAGGGAGATAGAGAGACTCCAGCTGCCAAGTTATTTATGTAATTTCTGGCTTGTTGTGTGGCATCCATGGGAAGCACACAGTTTTGGCACTACAAACAACTGTTGAGTCTGTCAGGTACATTACTTTAGTAGTGCACTTTTATTAATAAGTACATGGAAAGTTACCATGAAGCAAGGAAGAAGGTTCATGTTGCATCTTACTTTGACTGAGGGACAAGAGGAGAATGGTGGGGAAAAATGAAGGGCAAATGACTGCAGAACGTGGAAGGATTTATAAAAAATGTAGATTTGTGATCACAGTGCAGCTGATATCCAAATACAAAGGCATGGAGGAATCAGTACATCCATAATCCTCTTCATTGATCATGAATTCTCACATAAATACAAGAGCATTCCTGTAGCAGCCTGCTGACACTACACAGCACCACATGACATAAGGATCATTATATACAGCAGTTCTGCATATTGCAAGGAAAGGGAGTTCTTGAGACATGCTTTAAAACTTCCAGGCAGTAAACACTCTAAAAAGATAGCCCTACTGAGACACCATTCACATTCCCTTATGGCTCTGATGAAACACGTGTCCAAACGGCGAGCTAGGCTTAAAGGAAAGGACAAAGCAAGGAAATTCTGTACTGGCAGAAGTAAGGTGTGCCGGGATATGCCTCTAGCCTAAGGACTGAGCAGCTCCCTGAGGGAGAAATCCTTACCTCTCAACTAAGAGTGCAGTGAAGTTATTAATGACATGTTTTACGGTTTTATCTCTTCATAATCCAGTAAATGCTGTAAATAGGTGCTTAACTCTTACCTGATCTACTGACCTCATTTAAAGCCTGTCAGGTAATAAGATTAAACTGGGTGAGAATCTGACTTAGGCAAATCTGACTCTGTGGACTGTGTGTCTCTGCCCAGGCCAGACCGATGTCCCGGGGACTTGGGCTTCAGGTGCCTCAGGGAATGAGAGCAGAAATAGGAGATTCCTGGGCTTTGCCTTTCAGGAGCCAGAGAAGACAAGGCAGTGATCATTCTGCACACCACCTATGTTGGCAGGCAACAGTCAGTCCCTTTGGCAAGCAGTATGCAGAAGCTGAAAACAGCTGATGGTACAGGCTGAACACTACTCTTGTGATAGGAAACACGAGGCAAAGAGAGATTATGGGAGACATTTTCCTGGGGAATTAGCCATCCATCTTCCAGAACTACCTCACTAATTAATTACTCCCATAAGTCCGAAATGTTTCTTATCCCTGCCTTTATGCCCCCAGACTCCATTTCTTTCTGTCAGTCACCTTCCTGAAGCAGTCTTGGCAATGCCATTAGATGGCAACAAATTAAAGTAGCCACAGCACAGAGAAAACCTGATGACAATACAAAATGCATTGAACTTAATTTTGAGCCAGGCAGCAGGAAGATTATTGTACTCTTGTATGCTTGTACAACAGACAGCAGTACAAAGTGCCACTAAAAAGTTGAAATGAAGCTGCTGCAGGATTTGCAACTTGTAGCAATACAAAGACAAAGAATACAGATTCCAGGTAGGGAACTGATGTCATGTTTGTCAAAGAAAGACTGAATTTCTGAAATAATTTAAGTTAAAATGTTAAAATAAACTGAAGATAAGCTGGAATTCGGCCACTGCTGGCTGAATATCAGTTTCAGTGCACTGAAACTCACAGAAGTCTCAAATTATCGTGTCAAGAAAAGTTAGGAATGTACTGATGGATACAGCTGTATTTCAAGCTCTAATGTAATGAAGGGAGATAAATCACAACATTCCAGGTCTTGGGGTTACTGGTGCTGTAGTTCCCAATAGCCCAGGTCCTAATGAAGAAGTGCAAAACAATGTCAGCAGCAAATCATTGTATTGCAGCATGGAAAATTCTGGGTATCCAACTGCAATTTCACAGAACAAGGTGTGCTTAGTCCCTGAATTTGTTGTTTTAGTAAGCCATAATTATCTGTTTTCACCTTTATTTCAGCAACATCTGCAGTTATTGTTGGTATTGCTAAAAGACAAGATTATTTATTTGTCACCAGCCTCTAGGGGCTGAAGAAGTGCAGACTCACCAATTAAAGGCTTTTAACAGCTGGATGCTTCCTTACTGCTTAGCAGAAACATTAACTACTAAAAACAAAAAAAAATCCTCACCAATCTGAAGAGGGTTATGCCTCTCGAAAGCAACGCATGAGAGACTTGTTGAAAGCAAAGGAAAAGAAACAGTTTAAATTATACACGGTTCACCCTTCAGACAGTCAGAGCAATTATCTTTTTATGACATGGCCCCATTTTCCGCAGTGCTAATTATTCCCAGGAGGGGATGGTGAGACCGTATGTCTGTGGCCTGTCTCATTCCCTTTACATGATCCTCTACACCGGTTGCCCTGCAACATACAGAAGTCATTAGCTGGTGGCCTGAAGGAGTGATGTTCACATCATCTCTCATGTGCTGCTGTATAATAGAGGTGTCCATCCTGAGAAAACCAAGGGGCAGCTCCTGACTGACACCTGCTTTGTTCCTGCTGCTCACAGCAGTAAATGTGCTCCTGGAGCAATCACCAGCCAACTGAGTTTGTGGTACCTCACAAGCTGTCTGAAACAACTCTGTTCTGGACATGCCCTTTATTGCTGAGTTCTG
The DNA here is from genome assembly GCA_013398915.1 of Dromas ardeola. Taxonomy (NCBI): domain Eukaryota; kingdom Metazoa; phylum Chordata; class Aves; order Charadriiformes; family Dromadidae; genus Dromas; species Dromas ardeola. Next base: position 48,146 of record VYZM01006819.1, read on the forward strand.
CATCTATCCAGTACTGGGCTCAGGAACGCAGATACCATCTGTTTCATGGGGTTTGCACTTTCTCTCGCCCTCTGCTGAAAGGAGAGAAGACGCCTGCTTTTTTAGTGTTTTGCTTTCACATGTGCTCCCTAGCCAAGAACTTGAAGAGGATGCTTGTCCCTTTTGACAGAAGGTAGTACAATTTGACTTGATCTGGTACCATAAGCATTGGTTAGCTGTGAAACTGATGTATTTGCAGACCAATTTACACTGGGGAATGTATTTTGGCTAATCTCTGTTTAACTATTCTGTCTGCATCCTTTCTGGTCTGATAATAATAACAAGCTCCTCCCTGATTAATATTCTAACCTCTTAAATATGTAAAAGCTACCTAATTTTCTGCTGCTGCATACCTAAGCAGATATGGCATGTTAATTAAAGAGTTTGTCATCAACTAGCTTTTATGATGTTTTCCCCCAAAATACACTTGCAAGTACAGGTACTGGGAGGGTTTTTTTTTTCCCCACTCCATTTAAAATAAATATTTTAAACTATTCCCAGTTTGCTCTTCCAGTAGAACACTCTGATCTCTGTGATCAAAGTTAAAGCATTATATGAAAACTCCAAGATTTCTCAATGGTTCCCCTCAAATTGACTTACTTTGCCAGTCGTCTGTGCTCTGATCTTTGAAATTGTATTTCCATTTCGCTGTAAGCATAAACATCATCACAGGAGCAGGTTGCATGAATGTGGCTAAATATCTAAAGTTATGCACCACAGCCTAGAATAAAGTGAATTACGCACAGAGAATGCAACTTAAGTTTTTATCTGATGCTATGAGCACTTCATGTTGATTACGCAAAACAGACTAAAATCTTCCTTATTTTGTATCTGTTTGCTGCCAAATTATCTTGCAATAAACTTAATTTTAAATAATTTTGACCATTTAGACCTTATTTCACTATTGACTCTTAATTTTAAAAGGAAGTGACTAAAAAAAAACCCCAACAACAACAAAAACAACAAAACCAACAAACAACCCCTAAACCAACAAAACACAGCACATTGGCCCTAGTTATGAATGTTTCTTCAGGTAGTAACCAGTCAAAACATCACTGAGTAACACTGGCAATCTCAGTACAATCCTACATATCTAACTTATTTATCTATTAAATATCAGTACCCAAAAAAAATAAAAGAAAAAGGGTGGGAGAAAGGCAGGAGGGTGGACTTCTACTGGTCTGGCATTTACTGCCTGCAGTACTTAGAGTCTGCAGGTTACTTTGATTAATTATAAAGTCAGAAAGTATTCATTTTAGGTGGAAGAAAGTGTTTTGTGAAGTAGTATGGCCTATTTCCATACAATAAATGAAATAAAATTTGAAACAAAAGCCATTGCAAAATGAAAGACTGAGATATTTTGCTTCATAAATGTCAAAAGGAAATACTTTTAATTGAAAGCCCTGAAATGTTTTGCCTGGGAATTACCAGATGGAAGATCCACATTTTCTCTCATTTGTCTTTGTTCTGCATTTTAACTGAAGCAATTTAGTACATTTGATATGAATTAAAAAGATTTGTCAGTGCTTTTTTAGTAGGATTTTTTTTTCCCTTCAGATCTACCTCTGTGTATTCTAAAGAACTTGAAACCATGATATAACTTTCAAGAAGGTGATGTGCTTCTGCATGTACTGCTATAAGTTTGTTTTTAAAATTACCATTCAGGAAAGGCACTTAAACTGCTGTTGCAGATGCAGTTTTCACTTCCAGTAGTTTGCTGTCACCAGATTTTGCAGTGCTAGTCCTTAGCTTTTGTTTTTCTTATTATCTTATTCTGTGCTCACGACCTGACACAATAGATTGACAAATATTTATATGCAGGAGCAAAACATTTTTATTTTTGGTTTTCTTGTCTTTTCAATGTCAGCAGGACGATATGCTGGAGGATATGCTAGGTTGTGGTGTCTCTATCCTTGGAGATATTCAAAAGCCTTCTGAACATGGTCCTGGGCAACAGGTTCTAGGTGGCCCTGCTTGAGCAGGGTGGTTGGACAAGATGACCTATGAAGGCCCCTTCCAACTTCAACCATTCTGTGATATCTAATAACACACAGCCTACAAGAACCTCAGAAATGTAACTCGTGTAAGAGTGAAGAGAACTACTAGGACAAATTGAACAGTCTCTTTTCCTCCTCTCTTCAGCTGAGCAGACTATTCATTGTGACTTTAAGAACTAGAAAGATACATGGAGAAATATTCATATGCTGGGAAGGGTTGAGGGGAAAGGGGGTTTTTAGGCAGCCAGAGTGAGAGAGTTGAAAAATATAAGAATAGACAAATGAAGAAGCTTGGAACAACACTGGAGGAGTGGTTGCAGCAATGAGGAAAAACACGGTTTTTACCCAGTTTCTTTTTGAATTAGAGCAGTAGCTTTTGTTTTGTTTTGTTTTGTTTTGTTTGTTTGTTTGTTCTCACTTTGCACTTTTGAGGCCTTTCTACCAAAGAAAGCCAACAATCAACAAGCAACAAACATATAGGAACCTCGTATCCAAACTTTGAAATTTGAAAGGAAAAAGTATGTGTCTTGGTCCCGGCTCAAACTTGGTTTCCCAAATAAGATGGTTTTTTTGTGTGTCTTATTTGGAGGAAGAAGAATCCAGACCGGGCTTAAAACGTAGTTTTAATCTTTGTGTTTTAACTCCATCACTCATATGGCCCATGAAGAACATGTTGCTGGCACACAACAACAGTAAAAAATAATAGCAGTCACAAGCTTTTCTGCCAAATTTTGAGATCTGGGAAGAGCTTTGTTCCAAGGAACCAGGTTTCCATTCCAGCTTTCCTCAGTGAATGGCTAAGGTGAGGACAACATTTCTATACAGTTATGAAGAGTGCAGATATTGTCTTCCTGCTTCACTATCTTCTCTTTCCAGTTGCTCTTTGCCCTGCAAACAGGATAAGAATAGATGTGGGCTGTTAAAGCCTTCAGTGATGTATACTAAATTCACAGGCAAGGGTGTTCACACATTTTATTTTTTTTTAACTGAGGAAGTTGCCACTTTCCTTACGTTGGCTACTGTTATCAAAAGTCTGAAATGAGGCCACGCACAGCATGCCTTACTCTGTTAGTAGGTGTTTAGATCTCTTGCAGAAGCTCCCGTGATATACGAGAGTAATAAAAGTATGGAAAAGGGAATAGATGTAGGGTCCAATTAACCATGCTTAAGAGGTAAATATGTTAATTCTCAGCTACATGTGCTAAACAAATGTTGTGCTGCCTGGTTTCTGGTCTCCACTAAAAGGTTCACAAACTGTAAGTAGGACCACACGTACTCTGCACCTTGGTGCTGTGTTTGGTTTCATATCTGCAGGGAAGGACAAAGTGCAAGGCTACCTGTGTGGGATCATTAAAAACATCTTGGTTAGAGAAATGCCAGTAGGTAGCCATTGCCATAAGGAGTGTGCTCAGAGTGTCTTGTGTGCTCGTGTTGTTACAGGAAGAATGACAGTGACTCTTATGAGGAAAGGCTGAGAGACCTGCGTCTGTTTAGCATGGAGAAGAGAAGGCTGAGAGGGGATCTCATCAGTGCTTATAAATATCTAAAGGGCGGGTGTCAAGAGGATGGCGACAGACTTTTTTCAGCGTTGCCCAGCGACCGGAAAAAAGACAACAGACACAAACTGGAACACAGGAAATTCCATCTGAACAAAAGGAAAAACTTCTTTAAGGGTGACAGAGCATTGGAACAGGCTGCCCAAGGAGGTTGTGGAGTCTCCTGCTCTGGAGGTATTCAAAACCCGCCTGTCCATTCCTGTCCATTCCAAACCATTCCCATCCAGCCTGCTCTAGGTGAACCTGCTTTGGTAGGGGGGTTGGACTAGATGATCTCTGAAGGTCCCTTCCAACCCCCACCGTTCTGTGATTCTGTGATTCTTGTTAAAACTACAGTGTATAAACGGTTCTTCCATGCTTTTGAAGACATTTCATGGGCCTTTCCCTATTCTGTTTCATATTATCTAAGATGGCATATCAAGACACCTCTCAGTAAACATCTCATATTTTAAGTGAAGAATAAAAAATGCTTCATGCAAAATAAAACACATAGAACACCTGAAATGAAATAAACATTTCCTTTTTTGGACAAAAAACTGTGCACCAAAATGTTATAACTGGCTTTTTCACCTAGGCTTTCATGTGATAGGCTTTTTGAATGGGCATTTTGTTAAGAGCAAACTTTCTGAAACAAGCCAAGGAATTAATGAGTTTTCACTGGAAATATTTATATTTTCTGAGCAACTGCTATCCAGAGAGGCAGGATTTTTATTTGAATTTAGGAATCTAAATAGATTTTTAATTTAGATGCTTATAAACTATTGCACAAAGGGCTTAAATGGGACTTAATAGTGTACAAGTTCTCTGTATAAAAGTGAACTTGTGTACATCTGAAAAAAGATAAACTGCAGAGCGAAATAAATCTTAGAACTAATACTGCTGAGTCAAGAAGTAAAATTAAACCATTACATGACACTAGAAAGCTTTTGACTGTTGATATCAGAAAATGCAGTTTGATGTCTGAGAGCTGTACAGCAGCAGAGGGAGTAGCCTGTGTGCTGACAGCAGAGTAACTGCCTCAGAGCTGTGCTGTGTCTTGACAAATATACTCTTTCTTCCTTCGAAGTTTGAGTAAATTAAGATTTCACTGCTACTTTTTGTATTTAGCCTAAGTTCCCAGCCACCTGTATTCATTAAGGAGAGCGACAAGAATAACCATACATGACCTTTCTGAAGGGTAATAAAAATAACTTTTTTAAACAACCAAATAGCTGTGTGCCAATAAATTACAGCATAACAAGTACCATATGTTGAGGGGAAAATATTCTCCTAGCAATATAGAATGGGAAAGGTGCCTATTAGGGGATCACTCAACAACAAATGGGGTCTGTATCTTAATACGAACAATATAAATGGGAGAGAGTTTGAAGTATTTTGTTGGCTTCACTTCAGATGAGAAAGGGGAATGCAGAAGTAAAGAATAGCTAAAACAAGGCACAGAATTCTAAATTTTTCTTCCGTTCATTCACTTCCAATAGGAAAGTTTAGGATTTCTTTCATATTCCTGATTGCTTCAGACACTGCACTTTCAGGACACCTTGGGTCCTCTGAGGTCAAGGAAGTCCTTCAGTTGCCCACATTTAACTGGTGGGTAAAGCAATCTCTAGGAACTGACCATGTAGTTACCAAAAGTAACAGCAGCTCAGATAACAGATTTTGATATGAGGGTGATTCGGAGGATTGGATGTAACCTAGGAGACTTTTCTTACATTTCTTTTTTATTTCGTTTGGTCTTCAAATGTACTTCTTTAAAAAAAAGAAATATCAACCAAAGTTCCATGTTTTTTTATCTCCTAGTAAATCCCATAGCAACTTATCCAGTTGGAGGGAAAAAAAAAGAAAAAGATTTTTCTAATTGTCAGCTCTACAAACAACCTGGGGTTTAAAAGCCCAGCTGCTTTTTGTCTAGCTTGTTCATCATCACCAGTAATAAAGATTCTGTGTGCCACAAAACCTGGGTAATCCTGAACTGTCTGTTTGTGATTGTAGGCAGACTCTACCCTAATGGTTCAAAATTAGTTAACAATTCTCTTGAAGACAGGTTTGTCAGGAGAAAAATCCAGTCTTCCTTTCCTCCTATCTGGGGTGTGTTAGCAGTGTTAAAAGGAATGATAACTTTTGTTAAAGGCAGCTTTGAATACACACAAGGAATAGATTTGTAAATCTAGAAATCATAACTTTGTCATTTTGCAGAGCTGAACCATGGCCTTAAGCCAAGTGTAGTGCTATATTGTCGTGAGATCATCTTCTCTTTTGTAATACTGCTTTTGTGGAATTTTTTAGTAGTTCTTCATATCTAGTAGCAGTTTTAATACGCCCATATAGGCAGTAGCTTGGAAAATGAAGTAATATGTCCTGTCAAGCTGTTTTCCAGAACAAATCCATTATTATTCCATTTATAACTAATGACAGATGCCAGAAATAGAAGCCTGGTTCATTAATTATGTGTATTTTCTTTCTGGCCGTGCACCTGCACATGGGTTACTGTCAGGGTACCCAAGAGCTCCTATTGTGCTTTTGATGCTAAATTATATGTCTCAGCAATGATTCCAGTTTTCAGGGTTTATGGATGTAAGATATCTCCTAATTCAAAAGGAAAGCAGATGGTGGAGTGAGAACCGCTGCTTTGCTGCACATAACATGGAACCCCCAACAAGGTAGGCACCATAAACAGGGGAACTTTAGCTCTCTACAGCCCCACGTGGTAAAGCTTGTCCCAGAAAAGTGGACTAGGAAGCATACAGGAGCAGTACTAGGGTTGCATACAGATGTTAATTGTGGAAAAGTTGTCATTAAAAAAATAAAAGAAAAAAAATAAGTAAAGCTCCAGAGTATTCAAATTGAAACTCAGTGCGTCTCTTAGTGTTTTCCCTTTAGTACATCATGTCTACCTTAACTCAAGACTAACTACTTTTTAGAAAAGAATCAGGGAATAAGTTTCCATACCACATGAGGATTTTATGCTATTCTATAGCAGTTATCTGGAAAGTCTTACGTGCCTGAAGTAGAACACCAGGAATTCTCCACCACATGAGCCAGCCGTGGCGGGATGGAGAAGTTCAGTTTGAGCCTTTGTAGCAAGGACAAGAGTTCTGGTTCTGGAAAATCTCAAATGTGCCTAACTGCAGTATTTTTTGGTATCTACTATTTAAGAACAACAGATAGACCGTCAAGCCAAAGGTCTGTTTAGCCCCACAAAATGTCTCCAGCTGTGTCTAACCACAGATACTAAAGGAAAACCCTAAAAGCAGGCCAAGCATATAATGTTTCTTCTTTATCTACTGGCCCAAATACGATGATATGTGCTTTAAAACCCTCCTAAGCCAGAGGTGCTATCTCTGGGTTTAGTAACACTTTCTGAATTAAAAGCTGGAGGAAAAAAAATAATCCTATAATTTAGGTGGAACTTGCCTCCTGACAAATTCAATTGATGGCCTCTCATTTGTGTGTTATCAAAACAGTGAATAATGGTTCTTCATTTATCATCTCCTTGCCAGTGATAATTTCACAGCCCCATATTCTACTCCGTTTAATTATCTCTTTTTTTCATGCAGATGAGCCCTAGTTCATTTAATCTCCCTCAAATGGAAGACATTCATACCTTTGATCATTCTTATCACCACTCTCTGCACCTTTTCTAGTTCTGCAGCATCAGTTCTTCAAGATGCTGCAACCAGAATGCTTTTGCTCTTCATGATTTGGGCACATTGTGGATTTATATTGCAACACTACATTTTCTGCTTTGTTTTCCATTTCTTTCCTAGTAATTTATTTTCTTTACTCACTTCTGAGTGATGAACTGTCATTTTCATAAAATTATCTGGTTATTTGATAGACAGTTTGGAGTCCATCAATGTATATTTATGGCAGGTCTGCATTACTCTACTTCTATCAGCACCAAATTTCTTCTGCCGTTTCATTGTCCAGTCACTTAGTACTGTGAGATGGTTCTGCTACTCTACAAAGGAATTCTATTGCCTCACTTAACTTAGTGTCATCAGATTTTGCCACCTCATCTACACTTGTTTTGCCAGATAACTGCGAGAGTGAGATACAGCATGGGCTTCAACACAGGTCCCTCTGGGTCTCCACTGGCAATATCCACCCGCCTTGAAAACTCAGAAAAAGGCTCAGTCCTCCCTTTATTTCCCAGCCTGTAATCAGTTATTAAGTCATACGGATGATTTTCTTCAAATTTTAGTTTCCTCATTAGCTTTTTGGGAGGAGCTATTGGAAAAACCCCACTGTACTCTATCAAACAGATCACATTTTTTCACAGCACTTTGTGGACAAAGCTCATTGATTTGTGAGGCCTGACTCGTCGCTGTGAAAACCAGGTTGATTGTCCCCATTATTGTAGAAATGCTGAAGTGCTTTACTGAGATGGAGCCTGGTTCCTACAAAGGACTGAAAACTTAAATTTCCTTTAAAGGCGGAGCCACCCTGCCCTTGTGATTATCCCCTGCAAAAGGCTTGACCAGCCACAAGAGCACACACATGGGTAATTTCACTCCCACTGGTACTGCAGACCTCAGGTAGGACAGAATTAGGCTGTCACGGGGACTTTTCCAGCACATCCAGCACAGGTGAAGATTTTCCTCTGCAGAAAGTGAGGGACAGGATATATATGCCTAATCTACAGATGTCCTCAATTAGCTAAACTAAGGATTCAAGTTCACTAGCTGTAGCTGATTATCGTGTTTCATATTTGCATCATAATTTTTCTAAACAGTGTTAATTTGCTGCCTAATGATTCCGTAAGATTTCTTCCAGATGATGTTGATGATGTGAGGTGCAGTGCTTTTATTTCCTTCCTATTTGAAAGTTTTGCCATTGTGCTGCCAGTGTTAAATGTAGTAACAGTCAGAGAGGAGCGAAGAGTAATCAGCAGCAATTTCTGCAGAGAATTTGCCCTCTAGCAATACTTAGATACCCCATAAGCATTCCTTCCGTGTGTTCGGTACTGCAATACTGAACTGAGTGATATCATTTTACTCTAAGTATTGGGCATAAATATTATTTATGTCATGCTCAATATTTGACAGAATAACTTGGCTAGCTGAGGCTGGCCTTCCAAGTGGTGGTCATTTCTGTACTGTTTTTGTTTTGTGGTGAACTCTCATCATGCAGGTTGCATGCAGAGGAGGGTTTGAAGAGAGCTAGAGTTAGTCAGCTGCTTCATTGTACTCAAAGGACCTGCTTCAGACCATGGCAGAGTCATGTGTCAGTTCAAGACAACAGGGCCACAGCTGGTACCTGTTTTCCAATCTAGGAGCTGCCATCTGTCGATGTTTCTAAAGTTAAAATTTCTTAGAAGCAACAGCTTACAAGAAATCTTGATTATTTTTTATAGTTTTTTTTTCTGATAGAAGGAATGAATTATTTTTCATCCAGGAGGTGAAATTTTCTGTCTTTACCAGCACTCCCATCAAAGACACGTAGCTACTTAGCAGGGAATGTGAGGCAAAAAACTTTTGGGTTATTTCAAATATTTTTAATCTTTTCCTTCTTTGGGTAAAAAGATATTGACAGATGCATCAGTTTTAGAAGAAAGTCTGATTATGCATTACATTTTGATTGTCACATTCACATAAAATGCTCTGTATCATGTACGGCTGTAAGGCAGTGGCCATCAAGGACCTGTCCATATTGCTTAACTGCTTTCATATCCTTTCTCTGATGATGTCTTTGAGGAATCTTTGCTCCTTTAGTATCATATCAAATATTGACTTTATAATGCAAAAACAAATATGCAAACACACTCTGGGCTTCTCTTCACACTGCTATAAGGACTACAATACATTACTGTATGACAAATGCAGTTATTCAGCCTACCTCAAATCCTCTCTTCAGCTACAATTGGATTAAATATTCTTTTTTTCAATCTAAATCAGCTCTCACTTTTTGCTATATACAATGGCAGAGGGCAGAGATGGTGGCAGAGAATGAAGAAATCCTATTATTTGTTCTTTGCAGGATTTAGCTGACAAAAACAATGTTGATATTTCTAATAATTACCTCTATTGTGCTAACACCTAACCACCACAAATGAGATCCTTAGCCATTGTCTTAGTTTCTATAGAGCCAAATGAGAAAACTCAGTCTCCGAAGAATTTACAATTAAAACAAAACAAGAAAAACAAAGGACAGGATAAAAAAGTGAGATAGAAAGATTAACAATATCTGCTAAGGGGTCATAAACTTTACTGATGTTTTTTATTACATACATACATGTTTATATACAGACAGGTGTATACAGTAGTTTACTTAAAGGACAGTATGGAATTACGTTTTCTGAACATTTTCTTTTGGTTGTTCAGTTTGAAAACACTGCCAAACCCACCAAAACCCAACCGAACAAACAAAAACACCCAAACCAAACAGCTTGATTCATGGACTGAGACTGAGGATGCATGGGAATCAGCACTATCCTGGACAAAAGAAGGTTTAGGGAAGACTTAGGAGTAGCCTGCTGCCTAGGAGGAGGTTACCAAGAAGAGGAACCCAGGTCTTACCCTAGCCTCCTTAGGGTGCATGGAAGGACAGTGAACAACAGGGCTCCTAAAACAGGAGAGATTGCCACTGGGTATTAGAAAAGTTTTTCATTGTGAGGATAATTAACGATTGGAAAAAGCTGAACATGGAGTTTGCAGAATCTCCACCCTTGGAAGTTTGAGACCCAACTTAATCAAGCCCTGAACAAGCTGTGCTGAGCAGTAAGTTCAACTAGGGACCCATCCCTCATCCCTTCTCACCTGAATAGTCCTATGAAAAGCTACACAAGAAATTCAGAAGTTGCAGTTGCAAGGATTTGCCATCTGATGTAGGTTCTCATGACCAAGATTTGTAGAAACATTTAGATGCTATTCTGTTCTTCATGGTTAAGAGTTCCCCCCTTAAGGCACCAAAAAAACCCAAACACACACCAACCAAACCCCAAACAAACAAACAAACAAACAAACCAGATGCTGAAATCCTATTCTCAGAACTGGCCTAGACATTTAGGGTCATTTGCAGATATTTAACCTAGTGCAATAACAAAAGGTTTTTTAAATCATATCATAGGGACTATAACAGAAAAGTGTACAGCAATAAACAGATATCAGTTACTGCTGTTGGAAATGCTTTTTGTTTTATATACCGACATTAAAATGTTTCCAAAATGATGCACTGGGTATGAGAGAGCAGGGGTGGCTGTTTGTTTTAAGCAGATGTCTTCTGTGAAAACAGACCCCACTTCTGTAGTCTAATAAGTTTTTTGGCGAGTCTTTCTGCTTTCTGAATGACAAGGAACATCTATACTTGGCTGCCTTCTTTTACATTAGCTATTTCTCACATACGTTATTATCCCCCAAATTTATTTTTATTTAATTAAAATAATAACTTGAAATTTTGTTAGAGTGCTTACAGGGGAAGTACCCTTACTTCTTGGGAAGTGGTAAAAAAAGCTTGACACCAGTAGTAACTGCTTAAAATTAACTCCTCCCAAATTTACTGATGCAGACCATTCATGGTAATAGCTTTGGCACAAACTCTATCCAACAAAACCAGCTGACTGTTACTCCCTTCTCTCTCTATAGGATGAGTCATTTACAAGCCATTTAAAAAGGAAGTTGTAAGGAAAACATATCAGACATGAAATGCAGCAGCTCAAATCTTCAGAGGGTATCAACATCACTCTAGTGAAGTCACTAGATTTACCTGATTTATATCAGTTGAAAATCTGATTCAGCCCCTGCGAACAGCTGTTTCTAGCCTACCATTATACCATCCACATTGAATTGCTTATTGTTATTGTTTTTAGGATAATACAAAGAAAGAGAGGATTTGGAAATAATCATGGCCGTTGTTTATTGCCTCTTTCTCTGCAGCTGGTACATAAGTTTATAGAGTTTTTCATGCTGTTTTGGGGGAAGTGGAGGTACATTAGTCTAACAGCAATGTCTTAACTAGGAAGATTAACCAAAAATAAAACAAAACATCATTTTGAAATCTCAGTGACCAATAAGGAATAGCAACTGTTATTCTGTAAGGACATTAAAATTTCATCAAGGCCTCCACACAACCAGTAAGGTTATCCACTGGCAGAAACCCAGGTGCGCACGTGCACACGTGGATATCCCTGCAAATTCCAGGGGCACAGAGCAGAAGCTACAGGTAAAAAGAGAGGTACAACCAACCCCTCTCTCAGGCATACATGATATTCTCTCAAACACAGATGTGAGAAATGGAATCAGAGTCAGTAATAAATAAAAGGCAGCTTGGACATTGTCTGAACAAGAGACTGACATGGCCAGGCCTCGAGGCTCTGAAATTCCTAGAAAAAACATTCCATTTTTCAGAAGCGTTCACTGAGAAGGGTTTCTCCAAGGGGGTATGCCACGGATTTGACTTTCAGATGTGCTCAGAAGATTCCTGCTGCTTGAGGAATCAGCAGGATTCCAACAGACTTGAGGCCATCTCAGTCCTCCACCTAGTCCCCTCCGAGGTCACATCTCAGGGGACAGTGAGTGAATGTCCTCCACCATACCCTCCTGTGACCCAGTGTCTCTGTATTTGTTTTTCTAGTACACCTCATGATTCCACAAGCATTTAATACTAAAACTGTTAACTTAGTCTCACACAAGCAGCAGGAGTATGAAATTAGAGGAAAATAAAGAAAATACTGAAAAAAGCAACTAAAATTTGCAGAGAAGAAATGTTAAAGTACAGACGGGTATGAAGTTTTTTTCATGTTCCTGGAGATTAGTCTGGGATTTACAGTACCCGCTGTTGTGATGTTACCGTAAACAGGTGACACGTACACTGTTATATGATCAGGTCCTCACACATGAAGGACACTCAAGACTGGTTTGTTTAGAAACTTGAATGAGTTGTCTTTTGAAAGCTATCTGGGAAGCTGAGAGATAAATAAATAATTGTGTGGCAAAAAAATCAGGTAGTAGTGTCTCTTCTTCTACACATAGTTAAAACCAAAAAATCCAAAAGTCCAAAACCGGTGTCTGTCTCTGATCAGACCCTTTGACATGTTTTTCCGTTCAGGGTAGGGGTAACAAGGTGAGACTCAGTGGCTCGTGGTTTAAAAGTGGGCATGCGCATCCAAACGTTTAGATTTGCTTAAAATCTGTGGCTACAAATCCCAGGACCACAAACAATCAGCAAAGATTTTATTCTTTGCAGTCAAGTAAAAACATTTATGTGAAGTTTCATCCCTCTCTCTTCCTTAATCCTGTGTCAAATTTTTCTTGTAAATATAATTATTGTTCTAGGATCACGTACTTACTACAGACTATAGACTGCTGGCTTTGCCTGAGCATTCCTGTCCATGTTATTGAACGGCAACTAGACTTCTCTTTCGCTTTGCAAATCAAGAAAACCTGGTTGAGGCTTATGGGAGCAGAACTGCTGCCCTTTCATCACATTTGTTAGAGGAAAGCACTTCTAGAGGGCTGCAGGGTGGAAATCCGCTGACTTCACACCCCATCAGACAGGGCGCTCGCTGCAGTAACTCCGCCACCACACCTTGGTGCCGTCTCCCACCCAGCTGAGCAGCAGCAGCAGCCGCCAGCTGCAGACTCAGCCAGATAACACAGGCAGAGTTACACACAGGTTAGTGAACGTGAACTCTAAGAAAGTTAAAGGCTATAGTTCTGGTTTTGTTTTGTTCTGTTTTTTTTTTTTTTTTTTTTTTTTTTTTTTAAGCTGAGATTTTGTCACCGTTGTCTGGAACCAGAAGCTGCAAGCTTAAACAGAAGGCTATGGTTTCTATCCAGATCTGCTTGCACAAAGCCTGAAAAGGGAACAAGGTTTGCACAAAATTAAACTAAAGAGTAGTAAGATGGATTCTTTTTCTGCTGATGTTGGTTCTCTTTCACAATTCTGAATTGCAAGTGTAAGGTGAGGCGTAATTTTGTTACAGGTTTTCTTTTGCAAACAAACTTCCTCTTGAAAGGAAAAGATAGGCTGAATGAGCCGATGTCGCTTGTGTGAATAATACTGCAAGATGGGAAGAACTAAACGACTTGGAGTGATCCTGTGAAGATCAGCTTCTCTTTCCAAGTGTAAGAACTTCTCACTAATGAAAGAGTGCACTTTAAGACTACATGTAATTTTCCTATTTATGGCATAAGGGCATTTTATTTCTTTCTCTGTTGTCCTCAACAATGATCATATCAAGGATGTAAAGTCCTTAGGAATTCCATTACTGCAAAAGTTACAGAGAGAACTAAGTGGTAGATCCAGTTGTCATAAATTTAGGGTGTCAGCCAAAAAAGCAGTCTTTTAAAGAACACGTGCACTCGAGCAGTGCCCTGAATTAGCCAGTGGAAATTGCTACCATCTAAATAAAACATACGCGTTCACTTGTGTCCACAGCCAGAAAACCTTATCCACGTTTTATTCCTGTACATATCAAAGCAACATCTTTTTGTTTCATTGTTCAATTAGCTTTGATAATCTCTTTTCCATGTTAGAAATAGCCAGAGGTTCCTGTCTGCTGATAGGAATGACTAGACAGAAGCAGACAGAGCAGGATTCATCTCAAAATTATATTTATCCAAGCTCCAGCTATAGCCAAGCTAGGGGTGAAGGTATATCCTGAAGAAAGCACATCCCATCTATCACAGGCACTAACTGAGGACAGAGTGAATTGTCAGCCCACGACTCTTATCTCCCTCCATTGGTCATAGACAGAATTTAGCCGCCTCAGCTAACTTTCAGATGGCTGAAAACAAGTGAGCTGAACCCCTATCCCAGATATGCCTCAGATCCATTAGTCTGTTTCCGATAACCAGATGCTATCCAGTATGCACATGAGCCTTCATTTTCTTTTTTTTCATCCTGTTACCCTGAAAAATAATTTTCCTTATAGAATAACCATTCTAGATATGAGGGAAGACTGGAATTACCCTTATCTCAAAAAACAAGATGACGTTTCTGGAGAAAGCTTGAGGAAACCATTAAAACCAGGATCATTAACCTACTCTCTCTCTCTCTCACGCGTGCACACACACACACAAAAGTCTTCAGGAACAAAACTTATTCCCTTTTGAAAAGTTTAGGCCCATTTTTCATTTAATCAAGCTTTTTTTCATAACCTTTTTCTGCAGACTTTCTCAGTGAACATTATTAAGAAATTGAATGAAATTACTATGGAATTTTTTTCTCCTGCTAATCACTTTCAATAATCATTTCAAGAATCTTAAAATTTTAATGGTGTAACACTTTTCATAAGGCATGAAACATAAAAGCAATAAAAACAACTTTTTTCTAAATATTTAAATGTAAAAATACAGCACGTTTCAAGATAAAGGATCTTTGTTCTGAAGATCCAACCATCTCTAATAAATTATTCTTCTTAAGTTTTATGCCCGTAACACTTAGAATAAATGTTGTATCTTACTGCTTTTTTAATAAAGGAAATGGAATTATTCTTGTTCATTTACAGATTTTATGAAGAAGCAGATGAACTTCCATAACTGGAGAGAAACTGAGCTTTCAGGAAAACTAAGAGATAAATACAGTCCTGAGTGTGTAATGATACTTTTTCTCCATCACTCCCCACCTCACCATACCAACTGGATTGCCTCAGTGTTGCTCCTGCAACCATTTTGTGTGTTAAAACTGTAGTTGATCAGCAAATGACATTTCGTCTGAAAACAGTTTGGCCTCTACAGGGACCCTAAAGGCTCTGTAGAGTTAGACTTATATTTTGCTTCTTGGGTGGAAAGACTAAATGGCCTTTTTTCTTACATTGTTAAAGCAATTTAAGTGCTTTGGGCTGAATTTGCAAAGGTTTTTTTGTATGTAAAGACAATAGCTCTGAAACGGTCATTTAGACACGTATACAAATACTATTGTATGTCTGTTAGCATTGTTGTCCTGAGACATGAGTTTCTCAAGCTTCCAGTAAGAGGGTCCTGTCACCATTTTTAAAAAAATCTGCAGATACGTAAGTTACTTTGGTACTAATTGTACCCTTAATATCTCATCTTTAAAGTGAGGATAACATTTTCTATCCTATTTATATGCTACAGCCTGCTTGGAGCAGGGATTGCCTGTCACTGGTAGGGGGGTGAAGTGCAGTGCTCATGGACTGTTTTCTGCAGTCTTCTGCCATTACTGGTAATAACAGCAGCTGTAATTAACGTTAACAATAACAATAACACATCACTGCTGTGTAGAAAGTGTGCAGACAGGTTGGGTTTTCTTGTGCTGCTGTTAATATAAAAATATTTAGATAGATTTGTTTTAGAAACATGGATTTAAATTTCTCAGTCCAAACAAAGTTGTTTGGAACTTGTGCAAGGAGAACATGATGTACCGGCCCGTGCTGGAAGCAAGCAGAAAAATAAGCAGTCTCTTGCTGTGCTGCCACAAAACGTATTTATTATTTATTCTTCTTCTCTGCCCAGTTTATTTCTCAACACCAATTAAAGGCTTATTCCCGTCTCTGAGTCCAAAATACCTTGGGCTTCAGCCACCCTGGATATTCATTGTGTTTTGTCTGCCTCTTTGTTCGGCAAAGAGGACCATCAGCCGAGCCCACTCACGTCACATACTGAATCAAGACATCATCAGGTTATTTTTTTCCAAATGTTTCCTTTTTCTGAGGAGAGGAAAAAAGGCAACCTGCATTATAAACAGTGAGGCCTTTTTAATTAACAAAATAAGTTTATATTAAGCAAAAATGAAATGAAGGCAGTACATTGTCAATTCTCTGATTCACTAGGTTACTCCAATAATTTTTTTTAACACACTGTCCTGTATTTGCATTTTAGATGCTGCAAAATTGTGACTGCTTTTCTTTTCCCAGCCACTGTTAATTGTGCTTGGCACTGGTGGTTTTTATCTTCATCTGGGTATCAGTCTGGCCTCTGAATTCAGCTTGGCTCTAGAAAACAAGTTTGTCAGTTAAATATTGTTGCAAAGCAAGACCTGCACTAGACATTTCAATGGCCCATGAAAAATGTTCATGTCCCCCGAAGTCATAGCTAAATGTATCAATGAGTCAGAAACCACCAGGTCAGCGTGGTACTGCGTTCAATTTAGTTCAGCCATTGAGGTCCCACTGCAGGGTGTGCAGGATGGTGTGCTCTCTCTGGCATGCCTAGAGAAAAATCACAGAGAACTTAAATTTCCTAATTCTGACACACCTCCCATGCAGGAAACTGCAGGGAACAAGCTGAAATGGCTGCAGGGATTTCCTAGCAGAGCTCTGCAGATCTCTTTTCTTATACCTGCACCAAACAGAAACACTGTGAAGACCTTACAGTATTTCTTAACATACTGGAACATGGAAGGGGGGCCTTTTGGAAATGAGTGAATACTGAGGTCCATGGGCATTTTGAGTGTTTATACTATTGCAGTTGACAACAGCTCTGAGCCTTGGGAGAAATAAGTTCAAATCTCTGCTTCACAATGGATTTTCTCTGTGATTCCAGTGACTTTAGCAAGTAGGTATGTACTGGTATGGGGAAACTCCTGCAATGGTCCTAGCTCCCCACACTGGTGTGCAAGCCCTGGATATTGCAGAGTGTCTGTCTCACTGGCTCCTTCCTCCAAGAAAGGGAGGAGAGGAGAGG
>VYZM01006819.1:65603-79167 GCA_013398915.1 Dromas ardeola
AGAGGAGAGGAGAGGAGAGGAGAGGAGAGGGGAAGGGAGGGGGAAGGGAGGGGGGGAAGGAAAGGCAACCTGGATCAAGACAAACTGATTACCTTCCTAAGGGGTGAAAATCAGCCCACAGACTAGATTGTGAAGGGAAGAGCTCCACAGCTGGATTGTCAGAGAGCAAAAAGCTTGGCACAGCATCCTGCAGAAGCATAACAGCTCCCATGTTCATTATAAGATTACAATTAGTGATTGATACTCATCCAGGCCCAGCTGCTTCTTCCGCAACTGCTATAGTATTGCTCTCACTGGAGCTGCTGGCACGGCAGTCCTTTTGATGCCAAGGGGAGTTCCCCATATAAATAAAGGAGAAAGCAGAGATTCACACTGAGAATGGAACAAGGAAATCTGACAGCGGATTTTATGTTTCCATCAACCACAGCTCGTGAAAAGCTGTTTCCTTCTGTGGCTGCAACTGATTAACCAGACCCTGGGAGAAGGTACCAAATGAACCTGTGCAGGAACAAAAAAGGGATCTACATGTGGCCTTGGAAGGCTAGCTGCAATTTTCTAGGAGAGCTATTCTGGATCTGAGATATCAGGTCAGACTTCAGTCAGGTTTCCTCTCTTCGAGGGCAAGAGAGAAGCTTGCTTTTGGCCATTAATGGCAACACTTCCCTGCAGCTGCCCAGCTTGCAAGACCTCATCCACTCCAGCCGATAACTCAGGTCTGCCCATGTCCTTCTGGAAGGGAACATGTCCTCTTCTGTAGGGGAATTCAAGGCAGGGATAGCTCACACAGAGTAAGAGGTACGTAGTCCAAATCTCTATCAATTACTGCATTCTTTTTCTAACTTTTAACTTTCAGTTTTGTGCTTAAGTACTGGAAGCCCATCATTTATAGGGCATTTCTCTGTGACAGTTTAATTTGGGGATAATGGAGTGGAATTGACTTTGAAAAGCAGCAGAAGATATAGGCAATGCAAACATTTACCAACTCCTCTGAGGAACAGCAAGACAAGAAAACAAAAAAGAGGGAGGGGGTACATATAGACATGATTATAAAATAAGGATTATATTTCATTTCCTAGCATCTGTGGAACAAAGACATTGAATGCCACTCAATTTAAATCCTATTGTCTGGGAGGGCATGTAGAGCAGAGAAAGATTTATCATAGGTTCTTTAAGCTCTCAGTTTTCTGCCTAGCAGATATGTAGCACCCATTTGTAGCCTTTTCTGCATCTTTATACCTTTGAAATAATTGAGTACCTATGAGATTGGCAAGAGATCAGTGCTATGAAAAGGGCAAGAGGATACAGTAAATGGGAAAAGTACCCCTGCAGTTAGAATTGCTCTGTGAGCCATTACCTTTTGGTACCTCCCCTGATCTCAGGGCAGAGCTGTGTTAATAGGTTCTTCTTAACAAGTGTTACAGCAAGATATAGATTTGCAAACTGGCTGCCATGGAAACAAGTTGCTCATTAAGCCCCCCTAGCAAACCCCTGTCCCCTTTTTATATTGTTAGTGCTGAGTTTGACAGTCTGTATATACTCAGACTTTTTGTTTCCTTCAGTCAGGTTTGAGAGTCTCTTAGGGTATGAGGACTGTTTGCTGCTGGAGATTACAAAGAACCATCTTTTCCTTCCTCACTCACTTTCAGTCAACATTTGTGCAGCTGAAAATAAAGTGCCTGGGAGCCCCCAAAATATTGAGAACAAAGGGCATGAGAACAATTGTCAACTGGTGTGACAAGATCCCAGGTAAAATATGAGACTAATTAAACAAGAATGAAGGCTTTTTAAGAAAGAGCCCTGTGATTACTTATATTTGACTGTAAAAATCTGTAACTTTGTCATTCCAAAGACTGCAAAACTTGATTGGTTTGTATATTTTTGGCAACAAGGTAACTTTTTTTCACACACAGAAGTGGTAGGGGAAATACGATGTATAAATTTTTGCGACCCTTAAAGAAACTTACCCTCACTCACAATAGGGGTGCTGTCAGCACTTGGACTCTGTTTCAGGATGTCTAAATAAATAGGACATCCAGGGGCTCTTGCCATGTTCACTTTAATTTGCTGCTCTGCTTGTGCTTAGAAGTCAGAGGACTGCAGTGTTATGTATGGCTTTGTCTACGCTACTGTCTGGTACCGGTGGCCACTGGCGGGTGGTAGCATAGAGATGTTGTGACAGCTTTAGGACAAGTAACGCCAGCAATCTGGTGGCAGGTCCAGGAGGCCTGGGCTTTTCTATCCTGGGCTTGTCTATCCTCACCTCTAGTGCAGTCCTACTGTAGGCACGCTGTTACAAGGCCAACGCAGGAGGACCAAACCCCATCATGAGACCTCATTGTTGCACTTGCAAAGTAACTGGGTATATCTCATTTTCTCTGCAAAATCTGACTTCTCTTACAGGTGTGCTAGCATATAAGGGGTTTGGCATTTTAATAACAGTCACTCCACTTCCTTTCTGCTGGAAGGAATTACTCAGCCTACATCAGCGTGTCTGGCAGTGTCTCCTCTGCTCTCTAATTGACATCCCTGTATGGCACTAGGCTCACACAGAGCAACTGGAACCCATAAGCCAGCAAAGCCACTAGGCACGGGTCAGGAACTCAACTTGCCACTGGGGAGTTTCCTCACATGTTTGTGTTTGCCACTGTCTTAAGATAAATCTCTGTGAAAGCTCTTCAGTGTCAAAGCAAACTGGATAAAAAGCCTAGAACGGCTTTTGTTCTACCACTCTCTGCCTTCAAGTTTGCCTTCTTTCACAGCCTTGATTAGTCTGTCATTGTCTATCTTTCTTCATATCCTCATTTCCCTTGAAAAAGCCCTTAAGCATCCCCACTCAAGATGTTTGCATGTCTGATCTATGAGCTCTGTATTAGAGATCTCCACACTCTTTCCGAGCTAGGTGGTGCATTCATACAGAGGACAAGCCTCCAATCTGGACTTAGTTTAGCAGGTTAAGTCCAGAGGTTGCTGCACAGCTCTCCATTGTGTCCTGCAGTTAATGGTCCTGCCCCTTAACTCACTCTTCTCCATTGCTGAGACCTTCATTGCAGGTCTCAGGAACTTTGCAGGGACTTATTTTCCTTGTCCACTGCATTTATCCCCTCTTTCCCAGTTAAAGTGGGGCCACTGCCTCTCTCTCCCATGCAGACACCATGATAAAGGCAAAGGTGCCTAGACCCTCCACTGATTTATGTTGGCACAGCCTCATAGATTTCAGGAAAGCTTAAATGATTTATATGGGCCTAAGTAATTAGAATGATTAAACAAGGCCACTTTGTTAGGTGCCACCTAAAAATGTGATTTAATACCAAAACCAGCCTTTGCTGGCATTCATTGGTGACTGAAGCAAATAATTTGAATTTAAAGACAAATGAGATAATGGAGGAGTAGGTCAGCAATTGGGCCATAGAAATAGTAACAAAAAGAGATCACTGATGCAGTTAATGTCATCAGGCCAAGGTAAGTATCAACAGTTTGTGCATGAAGATAATCAGGGTTTATAGTACAGAAGTGAGTCTGTGTGGGATTAGGTTTGGAATATTTCATCAATTATATAGCTGTAAGCTATAATAAAAATAATAATACTTTGCACTTGCATAGTGCTTTCATCCTCAGATCTCATCTCGAAGCACTTCATAAACATTAATTAAGTCTCCCACCCCTGTAAAGTACATATTAGATTGTTATTATTATATCAGTTTTTAAAATGGAAAAAAGAAGTAAAGTGACTCATCCAAGGTCACCTCCCTCATGTTTAAGAGGGCTGCCAGCTGACAGTCACCTGAGATGTAGTCTCCAAGCTGAAAGGATGGGGTGATCTGGGGAGGATAAAGTGATATTGCTGCTTCCTTCTGATGTTCAGCTGTACCAGAGATGGAAATGCAGGTCTTTGCAATGCACCTGTTGTTAACTATGCATGGGTAAAAACAATTTTTGGTTTCTTTCAGAGGTTTCATGCTTGTGCTATGTTTATCGGCTCCAAGTTTTTCCTAAGAGTAGTGCATCCATACTGTGATGTAGATTCATTAATGGCTAATTTGTGATGAGATCACTCTTCAACCTTCCCCTTAGCTAGAGATATTTGCTTGGGTCTTTTCCTCTACTCGCATCCTTTTTTTTTTCTTGAAACTTGTAGAAACAGAATATCTGTGAGGCCTTTCCCTTGTTAATTTACTTTGAAACTGGCCAATGTACTCAAACATCACTAGGAAGAAGCAGACAGACTCATAATGCAACCACAGGCTTGGTTTCCTATGTCTCTTCTGCTTTTGTGCATATCAGCTGAAGACTAGTGGACCATACAACGCTTACATTTCAGGAAAAAAAACATAAGAAGCTTTTTTCTCAAGTGGACTTTCAAGCACTAAGGTTATACAACAAACTGATTTTTTTAAACAAATGCAGGCATTCTCTGTCTCCCTCCCGGCTTTCAGGACAGCCTGTGCTGTTGCAGGTATTACTTACAGGTTAAAGACACTTGTTCTTACACAATTTAAAACACTTAAGGGGCACAGGTTACAAGAGACATCACTGGCACAAGCAGTAACAGAGGACAGCACCGTGACTAAAGACTAATGTTAAGAGATCAGCTCCCATTTAGGCATAAAAATAGATTAATAGTAACTTTTTATTAATTATCTCCCTCAGCTTATTTTGTTCTTTTACAACTCTGGCTGTAAGCACTGAGATGGAGGGGGTGACCACTAAGATTCTTGGCAAATCCTACTCATTCTAAAGCATTTGTCACCAGGAGATCTCAAAGCAACATGAAAAGGAGGAAGTTTTGTTCTCCTTATATTACCATGTGTGGAGAATGGGAAAGCTAGGACACAGAGCAGTGAGGTGAACTGCCTTTCACTGTCCCCGCACACCAAGCTGTGCAGCAGGGTATTCTCCTGTAGAAACGAATCCTTCACCGTGGTTATGAACTTGCAGAATCTGTGAATGTGTCTTTCAAAAGACCTATTTGGAGGAGCTCTTATATTGCAGCTGAATTAAAGTGATTGAAAATGGTGCCCTGTTGGTAAAGCACATATCCTGTCTTACCTCTTGTCTCTGGCACACCTCAATCCAAGAACAAACACTTTCAGCTCCCCGTTTTGGAGATATGATGCTCTGTGATGCGACGCTCTCTCTTCTGGGAGAGTTCCTCTATGGGTTTCACCTGCAGGAAATTTGAAACCCTGCAGAACCCTTGGAGTTTATGATCTCTCTGCTGTGCCTTTGAAGGAGGCATGGAATCAATATGTTTTCAAAAAGGCAGTAGCTTCTTAAGTGGCTATGGCATACATAGCAGGATTGGATACAGATATACTGACACTCTGCATCTATCCCTGTCTCTTTGACTTGTGTCAGATAAAGCCACCTGCGTTAGAACTGTACATAGTGACTTCTTGTCACTCTGCGAATCTGGAAATTCAAAATAAGGCCTGGCATAAATGACAACAGCTCTAAATATACTGTAATTCCTGATGAGTTCCTAAGGATGTTGGGCACCTGCTCCACATCCCAAAGTGACTTACAGTCTGTTGAGAGTGATGCAGGACAGAGACACCTTTTCCCACTCCTGCTGAAGAATGGCAGGTATGGTAAAACAGAGCAAAACCAGTGAAATAATCCCTCGGCCACTGCAGCCGACCTGAACTGTGGGCCTGGGCTGACTCCAGACCAGGAACGCATGCACTTTCCTCAGCATCCAGACTGATTTAGAATTCATTTGCTCAAAACTCATTGTACTGAACCATGACACATTTTTCTCCTTTGCCCCTCTCTCTTACAACAGATGGATTGTAGCAAAGAGTGAGGGAAAAAAAAAGCACCTTACTCTTGCAGGAGAAACGAAGCAGGAGGTATCAAGTTCAAGCAGGCTCTGTCTGCCTCTTCTGGCCACTGAGCCATTCACTCGCAGTTTCCAGTCCTGACGGCTAGAGAAAGAATAAGATTCTCTAATTAGTTTCCTCAGTATTTTTAAAGCTGGTAGTCCACAACATAACAGGAAGGGATAAACAAGCTCACAGTCACAAACTGATTGATAGGAGACTTTTGATGGCCCACACTGAAGAGGTTTAAGGCCTGATTTAAAGCCCTTGGAACGACATTTGAACTTTTCCATCAGTGTCACTGGGGGGGTTTGGATTAGTTCTCTGACAAGTGTGACATGCATAGGGTTTTACAGGAAGAGGGTTGGGGTTTCTTTTCCTCAAATTGAGAAAGTTACTGTTTTCTTCTTGACAATACAAAATACCTGTTAGGTACTCATATGTGTATGCCCAACCAGCTCCTTTGGTTGACCTCTGTGACTACTGTTCCTACAGATGTGCCTAATACGACGCAGCAATTTTTTTTCTTAAAATTTCATGAACTTATAACTACAATGAGTACATGCCTAAATAAAAGAAAGATTAAATATTTTTATTAAATGTGGAGAGTGCCTTTGGATGCCAAAATTAATTATGCGTTGGAAAATGTAGTTATCTATTTGAAATTGCAAGAATAATAGATATGAGGCATTCCTAATAAAGTAAAACCCCTTGGGCTTTGTACTCTCTACTTCTGCAATAAAAGGCAGATAATTTCTCTACAAAGTTACATAGCCAAAACCCTATTCACAAAGAACACTTTACATTAAATACAGGCAGAGTTTTCTGATTCCCTGGATGTAGTAAACACTATACAGTGTTTTTACCGATGTTTGAAATACAGGACAGAGGCCAGGGGGTTTCAGACTAGACATCTTGGAGTCTCCTAATTGAGACCTCTCTGACAGGCACATGACAGTTACTCAGTATCCCTTGCGCTTGTCTCTGGCTCCCCAGTGCTCTGCAGCTGGCTTAATCCGTTTCAGTGGTAAAGCCATTCTTGAGTATAAAGCACTTGGGATCCAGAAGACGAAAGAGCCACTGATATAATTTATTTAATTGTCATCTTACTACCTAAAGCCACTTCTAGCCATTTTTGGTGACAATGGCTAAGACACAAAAGAACATAATAGAATAGCACAAAATTATCTATTAAAAGTCAGGAATGGTTATTTCATTTCAGGAAATTTCATCCTTGCTTAATGATACTATAAATGCCACAAAAATACTCTGGTCAGTCTTTAAAAAAAATATAATTAAGAAACTGTCTGCTTCACAAAAGTTTTTTTCTCACTGTTAACCCTATTAGCTTAATACAATTTAACCATTTAAGGAAATCTACCCCCTAAAATATCATAGGTAAGATATATTGTCTTTCCTTGTTCCCTTTATATTTCCTCACATTTTATTCTGGAGAGCAGAAATTTGACCTGTTTAATTTCCCATGTAATTTTAAACAATTCACATGAGATTCAACCAGCATGTTCCCTTCAAGAAAATACAATACTTAGGGAATGTCTTTGCCACAGTGCCTTGTAATAGGAAAGGGGATGAAAAGGAACCTCTGCGGTGACAAAAGAAATGGTTTTGTGGTTAAGCAACAAATTCTGGACTTGAAGGACACTAGCCTGATGAGAACAACGAAGTTAACAGCAGCCAGATTTTCCAAAAAGTTCAGGTCCTCAGTCAAAGGAAACAGCCAGATTTCCAAGAGGCTTTAGCAGTTTCACCTGGCCTCAGGTCAGCAAAACAATTAAATACTTTTAAATAATTTTGTCAATGTATTCTACTTGTTCACTTAATGCTGGACATCTGCTAAATCCTGCATAGAATCATTATCTTCATAGATGCTAGTTCGGGAAGGACTTGTCTGATCAGGCCAGAATTCAGTCAGGGCACCAGTGGGACTTCACCAAAGACTATGGTCAGACATGTGCCCATTTGATGGCTATGTCTATGTTACCAAGTAATCTGGTGCAACAGGAGCGAAGTAGTAGGCTGACATAGCCTGTGCTGAGCTCCCTGCATGTCCACTGTTTGCAATTTGAGGGTTTTGCTTCAGACTAGATTTAGTCCAATCCCCTGCACTGAAAGTCACCACTGAAGAAATTGTTTAAACGCATCCAAAGGACCAGGTGCTGTTATGAACCTTCCTGTCCCTATGGGAGTGGACTGAATTTGGTGAACTCCTGAAGTGGAGCTTCTGGATGAAGTTAATTCAGACCAGGCAGTTTGCTTCAAAACTGCTCCACTACTCCAAAGAAGAACACTAATAGATGAAGATGTGATGGATTATCTAAAAATGAGGCGAGAGAACTGCTTTTACAAATGGCATCTTAAATCTCCCTAAGCTACAAGGAAATCATTCTGGCATGCAGTTAAATGTCCTTCCTCAGTTAGAGAGAATCTTCTAATCAGGTACCTTTATGCCTCAACTCCCAACCTGTTGTATTTCCCTGCTTTATCTCTCTTTGATAGAAATCTGGGCTGAAATTTCACATGGGTTTTAAATAAAAAGATGACAGAAACTACTGAATGGCTGCGGGATATGGAAGCCAACTCTCTTCAGAAATTCCAGCTGGGACTGAAAGCATCTTAACAGAGGTATTTGTTCTCATCATGTGTTTGCACAGTGCCTGCCATACAGAGGACACCCACACACACACACCTTGTGTTAGATATTTTGTTAAGTTCAGTTGAAGAAAATTGCTGCAAAAATAGGACAAATAAATCAAAACAGTATTTGCAGAATGTTAAAAAATGGCTTTTTTACAACCTAAGACTTGAAATTCTGCACTGTTTTTCTTTCCCAAATGTATCCGCTTGTTTGTTTTGTCAAAAAGTTGACATTTTTAGCTGGAGAGCAATGAATGCCAAGGAGTTTCAGTTCTATGGCTTCTGCAAATTAAAAAATAATAATAATAATTTACTAGGAATAGAGTCAGTCTGCAGGTTATTATTATTTTGTAGTCTTCCTTAGGCAGGCAGGCAGGCTGTCAGTTATTAAACAGTGACCTAATATTCTGCTTTTACTTTTGCTGAAAAGCTGGAATTCTCCATGCTATTTAACTAGGAAATAATATTAAAACATCTTTAGGCACATGCCTAGCAATTCATGCCATTATTGTTAATAATTCTCTCTGTATTTTTTGAGACGCATGTTAATACAAAGAAATGAAAGCAATTTCAAATTTTCCTGTAGCAATCTGAGTATTGCTAAAGTGTTTATCTGTCATAAAGCACTTGCATACGCTATTTCTAGTGAGTGCATGAGTTCATGTGTGTGGCTATGTACAAGTGCTTGCATGCACACATGTTCATATCCGTGTGCCTGTTCATGCATGCATATGTAAGTACATGTATCAGAGGTGTATGCATGCAATTACAGTTTCTAGACGGTTACGATTATTATTAAAGAATAATTAAGAATGCCTTGAAAGAAGTTTCACATATCATTACAGTGGGAGAGCTGTCTCTAAATACTAAATCCAAAAAAGTCTTGTAATATCAGGCAGTGTTATCAAAAAAACCCCAGGTGATTTGAAAAGAAACGTGGCTGATAATTCTTACTACTGAGTTACTTCTTCAAGTCTCAGTAATTGCTATGAGAGTCAAATATGCATGCCATATTTTTATTTATAGACATGAAACTCTTTCATGTAAAGACAAAACTAATCTTAATTTCTTTAAGAATATTTTATTATCTAGGTCTCAGATAAGACTGATACGAAATTCACATATTCTGAACCTGTTCTCTTATGCTTAAACCTAGGGTAATACCTTCAGCTTTTATGTAGTTATTGCCAAAAACCTCAAAGCAGCCTCCCTCCTCTCTATCAAAAAAAGCTGCAATCTTTGGAACTAATCTCATGGCCCGCATAAAATTAATCCAGTCTAGTTTCAGTAAGCCTTTGTATATATATTTATATGATCATACCTGCTTTCTTCGGGCATTAGTGAATTGCTTGTGGATTTAATCCCCTGGCAGACTTCACAGTGGAGTATAATCTTAAATTGTTTACTAAGCTACAGTGTGATTTTCATCTACCAGAGGCTCAAACACAGTGATACCGTCAGTTACAGAAATGCAACACTGCTATGCTAGAATATATTGATCTTGCCCATGCTCAGCATTCTACTTCCAGATCTTGCATGTAAGTGAAGCATGTAAGTGAAAATGGTGGTTTTAAGGTATTATGGAAAATTAAATTGCAAAAAAAGAAAAAGCTCTCTCAGATGAATTAGGGTAATATTTTTATGACATTAATCAGTAGTTCTTGAGCCAGAGTATAAACTGGTACACAAATGTATTGGGTTGCTTGCCCAGAATCTAGCTGTTAACAAACACATTTGGGAGGTAATGACAACAAATCCACCATTGCGCACGTGCTGTATGGCTGTCTCATACCTTTCGGGAGGAAAGTTATTAGAGGAATTACACTGTCTTTGGGCACTCAGTTTTAGTGGTTCTTGTCATGCACAGTATTTGCCATTGACATCAATTGAATAGACAGGGAATAGAAATAGTTCCAGATAGCCAAAATTGCAGCCAAAGAAAATTTCATAAACAGGAAAAAACAAATCAACTACTGAATTGTACATTAGCTCAGTGCTTTGTTGGGTAAGAACCAAAGGTTAAAAACCAAAACAAACCAAAGAAACACCACACACAAAAATACCCTCTTTTATCAGGAAAGGGAATGCCATGTTTTTTATAGGTCTTGCTTCTAATTCCCTTCTGTGACTAGTTATCTCTGGTGGAGGACAGGGACTCCAGTAACTCTGCTAACCATCTGTGTCATCTAGACAACCATGAATATAAGAGAGCACCAAAGTCAGACAGTTATTTTAATCTTGGGGGGTCATCTATGTGTAGACAAGCTTTGTTTATGCTTTGTAGCCTCTTTTTGATGCTTCACATAAAGTTTTGAAATAACTTTTCATGGGGTTTCTATTTAACACAATCATTTTATCATTGACATAATCTCAAAGGAAGGTCCAGTCCTGCAAATCTTCATTCATAGAAGTTTCTTTAAAAAAAGAAAAAAAAAAGTATTGAGCTTTGAAAAAGAGTTTTCCAGTCCCAGATTAAAGTCACATTCAAAGGAGGTAAGTGGCCTTATCCCCACTTAGTTCAGGTGAAGTCCCATTGAAAACAGAGGTCTGAGTATCTGTGAGATGAGTAACTGTATCAAAAATATAATCAAATACTAATAAAAGTGAAAGACATCTCATGGGGAGATGGCAGCATATAACTACTATGCACAGGTATTAAAAAAGTAGCTGTACATCAGCATTTAGCAGAAAAACTTTTATTTTTAAAAGTACAAAAACAATTACATAAGTAATAGATGCAGGAATAAAATGCTACCAAGTTTAGGTGTGTCAGAAAGAAAGCTGACACAGTAGATACCATCTAAGAAAAGACAGAAATCAACTGAGCCGAAGAGTTGCAAAAAGCTTGTTCAGACAGCAGGAACTGGGAAGGAGTAGTTTCCTACAGCATTAATGGTGATTTCCGTGTCCTGGATGGCAGCAGGGCAAGGAGGGACAAGAGAACCGTTGCATCGAAGAGGCCATAAATCTGACAAGGTGATTGTGAACCCTGGCTTGCAGTGTGAGTGCAGCTCTGCTTGATGGCTTGCCCTGGCTGGTCCAAAATCTAGTGCCAGCTGCTGGTATGGGACATGTCCATGGCCTGGGGGCCGAGGCAATCCCAGCAGCTGCCTGGGTACATGCAAGTTGCCAGTGGCTGGGTTTATGCCTATTTCGCTCTTTACCCTCAGCCCTTTGAGCATCACAGGGCTATATCAGAAATCATTGCAGACAGCCCACAGCCGGGGCCACCGAGGTCCAAAACATTTATTTTGCACTGAACTACTGCCTAAGTGCAGCACAATTGATTATGTTCGCTGGGGAAGATCTAAAACACGAGGCTGGAGCACATTGTCAGGCAGGACTGAGTTGCCTTGGCAGCGCTACCTGGTAGTGAACTTGAAAAAGTAATTAATGCAATATTTAATTTTACTTGAAGTGAATGTCATGCAGGTGAGGACTTAATCAACACTCACTAGGTGGTAAAGCTTTTAGAGTCAGACTTTACGTAGGTGTCTGTATTTCTGACCTTTGAGCAATTCTTTTTTTCCCTTGTCTCTTCTACCCCCTTGCAGAAATATGCAGAATGAAACTCTTGGTCGGTCACTCAATTTTTGTCTTTCCAAAAAGACATCAACTACATCACTCTTTTCTGGTTCTGGCGTATGGTCCTACTCAAATCTCTCCAGGCATTAGATATAACCAGGACTGAATCATCTGCAGAGGATAGAACATGATGTCTTTGGAACAAAAATTGCACTTTTGTGTACCTTCCTATCCTGTTATGAAGTCTTGAACTGCAATAGATTGGAAACCTTTGTGACCCTCTATAGCTTTTTTGACAGCTAGTGCTTTTAATATTATTAAATAAATATCCCAAATGTATAAATTTCTGGTCTGTTAAGCCTGACATGAAATCTCACCAATCTGCTTGAAGCTGCCTGGCAGTTCTGGTTTTGATCCCAGCTGAAAATACCAAGAGAATTGATTTTGTCATTGTGAGAAGCCTATAAGTTTGTGAGTATGCACACACAAATGTATATATGTAAATATGCATACATACATAAAATTTAGGTTTTTAAAAAAACTCAGTTACATGTGGTACTAGCAGTGAGTAAAATTTTAGGAAGGAGTCCAAGTTTAACCAAAGGAATTCAGTAGTGCTTCATTCAAAGCCATTTTAAACTTGATCTTTTCTGCTCTTTACCATGGAGACATTCATAGGTAATAGCCTCTCAGATAATCAAATCCAAACTATTGTATTAAATTAACTCAAAATTAATAACCAGAAGGCCCCAGAAGTGAATTAAAAGGAGCAAGGTGTTAAGAACACTGAAAAGAGGGGAAGACAGAGCAGGATTAAAGAATAAAGAGCAGATAAGTAAAAGAAATAACAATTTGGTGCCTTTTATGCAAAGCTCACAGAAATCTCAGTCTTGTGGTTTAAGGCTGAAATCAATTTATCTATATTTGGACATACCTCACACTGTCGACAGGAGCCAGGAGCACAGGGAATCTAGAACCACTTGCACAATAATTAACAATAGCCTTGCTAGCATAACCCAGCCAGCCCCGATTCAGCATGTGTTCCGGCCATCACAGCAAGCCCTGGGACAAATTCAAGTCAATAGAGAGAACAAACTGTGTGACACGTGTGAGTTTGCTTTGTGCAGAGCTGCATCTTTTTCCTTCTGAATCATGTAGTGCCCCAAGCAAATTGATGTGCTGCTGTAGAAATCAAATGAGGTCACACCAAGGTGGCTGGCAGTGGCCAAAGAAAGACTTGTGTGAGCAAATAAAGAAGTCGTATACTTAAAAACATGCATTTGAGGAATTACAGCATTGCTACCATGCGCTAGATAACCAAGAGGTGTGAACTGGCACAACTGTGTTGATTTCTGTTTATATGATTTAAAGGTCTGGCTAAACATCTCAAAGGGTCATTGAAAGTCAAAAGACCATTAGTTGAGCCTCTGGTGGGATATAATCCCTGATTTAATAGGGTACTGTGTACACCTGAATGTAATATGACAAACATTGGAAAACGCACTTTGATGTATCCACTAATGTTTCAAATTAGTTGTAAACTGCACCCACAGCACCCCGAACCC
>VYZM01006819.1:79209-131333 GCA_013398915.1 Dromas ardeola
CACTCCGCACCCCCCCCCCCCTTTCTGTTTTGGTGTTGGCTGTTGTTAAAGCCTCCAAGAATCAGATCCACTTATTGATATATACAGGTTAGTTGCTTTGTGTAGTTTAGTAGTTTGGGCTCAGTAAAGACCAAGAAAAACTCCAACAAGAAATTTGTCGCATCTTAGGAAAAGTGTTTATGATGACAAAGTTCCCTGAGATAAAAGCCCTCTTTCAAGGAAGCAGCTGGGGACATGCTTTTATGCGACAGACACCAGTAGGGCTTAAGCTCATGTTGAAAGTTAAGTATATGCTTAAGCATTGAAAAAAACATGCTTTCCAGGATTATGGACTTTTATGACTGGGTGGCTACTTGTTTAAGGAGCATAAGGTCAACAGGCAGCTTTCTTGGCCCAGTTATGTGATAGCACACTTCTCTTCTTACATATGCTACAGAAATTTAACTGCCCACAGTAAAATCACCAGAATTCTTGCAGATAATAAGTATAACAGACAAAAAAAAAATAATCCACAGCTTCCTCCTTGTGAGGGACACAAGTTACTACTTCAGACAGTATTTGACTGTCAGTCTCTTAGAGGATACAAGCAACACAGGCTAAACTAACACAGATCACCCTTACTTTTGATTACATGCACTTGATATGGACTAGTTAAGACAGCTGTTCTTCAATAACTTGGTCATTTCTTTTGACATTCAGTTAGGAGAACAAATACAGAGCTTTTTCTGGGAGGTAAAAATTTGTCTCAGACTAAGTTTCAAATTCTTCTCTGATGGGAAGCCTCTTTTCTACTGTTTTTTGCTACTTGGAGAATAAATCCTTGTTTTCCAGAAGGATAATTTGAAATTTGCAGCACACAAAATTCCAATTAGTATATTAAATTGAAAGCTCCATCATTGCTTTTCTTGTACTGGAGGAGACAACCATGATGCGTTCTGTCATATTTGATTTTTTTTTTTTTTTATTAGGCAAATGATTTGAAAATCCTGACATACAGTTTATTACAAACGTCTTCAAAAGTTTTGAATGTATTTTGCAGAAAAATTCCCGGATGTCTCATCTTACATGTGAGAGAGAGGAGTATTTAACCCATTTATCACAAAAGCACTTTAAAAAATGCTTAGCTTAACTAAATTCTTCAAGTACTGTTCTACTAAAACAAGGATATGGAACCATATATTCAAGGGGAATTTGGATTTTTAGTTAAAATGACTATTCTTAGACCATTTTCAGTGCATTTAAAAATCCATATGTTACTGCTGTTAAAAAATAATAACAACTAAAGGTCAAAATGTGGCAATGAAAACCGTCTGTCTCTGGTACCATGCAAATAGCGAGTCAAAAATGGAATAGAGCTGTTAACCCCAGTGAGAATATCTGTCCCACTGGCCTGTAAAATATATTTCCTGGAAATGCATGTACTTATTTCATGCTTGGAAAGATACATAAAATCTCATAAAAGGACTATGAGGAGATAAATAACCAAAAAGGTGTTGTGGCAGGAAGTCTGCAGATAAATGATTAACCAAGCAAGATATTTGCGTGCGTAGCAAGGGGAAGAATACTAAGGCTTTTTTTTTTGTGTTCAAGGGGTGTGTTAAGAAAGCAAGGATGGAAAAGGAGCTTATGAAGAGGAAAAATCACTAGCAGGCAAAAAAGAGGAAGGAAGGGAACAAGGAGTGGTATTCCTGATACTGCAACTCCGAAGAGAGGTTTGGGAAATGGCACTCTCATCCACAGCTAATTTCAGAGGTTCAAAAAGGAAACAGAAAGAGAAAGTAAGCTAGCTAGGCAAAAACTAAGTTCTGTTGGTCTTTTACAGTAGCGTTCTTTAGCACAAAGATGCTTCATGATTCAGTTATGTAAATTAGGTTTGTGTAGAAAGGATGTATGATATAATCAGTTTGGAACCATAAGCATCCAACTTTCTTGCATTACAGAAAATCACTGCCTGGTGCTGCCATGCCCTCCTTTGCTTGCCACGATCATCACAGATGTGGATGGTCTGTTCAGTACCACTTAAAAAAATAGGAGAGTTGGAAAGGTTGTGGGCTGTTTTCCTAAATGGTAAAACCCACACCATTTTCCTTTCAACTAGAGAAACACACCTGTCCGTGTCCTCAGTGGGGGCCAGGGGGTGAGTGGTGTTGGACAATGACATACTGAAAACAGAATCACAGAGTCCATGAGACATTTTTGGTAAATACCAGTTCTAGACTGGATTTTTAATCCCAGACCTTTAGAGTCAAATGAGATCTGGAGAAAGGGCAAAGTGCATTTCTTATCTGTCTGCTTCAGCACCAAAAATTACTACCGTGGCAGAGAGGAGACATTTTTATCATACTCCTCCAGTTCCTGAGGGGATCCACAGTCAAGGAACATTACCTTAGCCCTTGTGAAGCTCATATAGCTCATATTATCTATAAAAAGATTTACAAGGATAACTTACCCTAATCAGAAGTTGGCAAGGAATGATAATCACTTCTACACCACCTCCAAAGAAAGCTAATACTGTGAGTTTAGTGATGATATCCAGGTCTGCTCTGAAAATCTGTATTAAAACTGAGACAAGGACCAGAGACCTGATACGCATCTAAAGCTGCACCAATCTGGTGACAGATCTGTTACCTCTAACTTCCACTGCATTTAAAACAGTGACAGAAAAACCCAAAATTCAGATTCCAAACACGTTTTCCCACCTCTAGAAGGCCCTATCATCAAGCTAACATGCTCTGAAAGTTGATAGATGTACACCAGGCATGATTTGGTCAAAGATGAGAAGCTTTTCCAATACATTGGAAAAACAGGAACAATTAACAACAGAAATCAAATTTAATAATACCGCAGAAAAAACTGTGTCAGTCATAAATTATACCCAAGGGATACTTAAAACTGAATTCTAGGATAGGATTTGAATATGCCAGCTTCACCATCTTTGTCCCCTACTTCCGGGCAATGGTACACCTACACTCTAACAGCTAACCACGTTAAAAATGTGTTACACCTGTGGCAACGTGATTTCTTACTTTGAGTTTTTAGGCTGTTTATGTAGTGGAATAATGAAATATATCTACAGTATACGTAGGACACTTGAGGTATCCTTGATCCAGATAACTTGCGTAACAAGGCCATGAGGATGCAGCTGTCATTCAGAAGCATCAGAGTTCCAGACAGGAAACATGGGTGCAATTTTGTGGAAAAACTTTCCAATTCTAGAATATTAAAGATCAGTAACTCTCAACTATTTAATACATATCTGTCTCATGGTGGAACATTATGATACAGAGCAGGTGGCTCAATTAAATTCAGAATGCTGTTACATGGCTGTAAGGTACGAACAGAGGTTTAGTCAGTTGAAGAGCTCCATAGGCTTGAAATTCATAGCTCCCACTCACACAGCCTGGGACAGTGTGTATTCCATTATTGCTCTGCACCAGAAGAATGTTGTATGTTGCATCTGTTGTATGACCAGTCTCTCTCTTTGTTAGACACAGTTCTGTGGGTGAATCTCCATGTACATTCCAAACATACACACTGTTTTTTCAGATTCCTGGACTTCACAAACATGGGAAGCTTTCATAAAGTTACTCTTTGAAATTGATATTCAGCCTCATTATCATTTCAAATACTGTGGTCAGACCAGGTTTGTGGATCAGAGCTCTGATGTCAGAAGGCAGGAAGGAATAAGAGGTAGCACCCCCTTATTCCTTCCTTGAGGAGTTTATTGCATCCATGATATTATTTCCCTACACTACATCATTCTCTGTTTCTATTCTGACTCGTCTGTCTCCTTTTGTACAGTTACATTGCTCATGTCATTAAACCCTCAGATCTTTCACAAGGAATACGTTCCTGTCCCCACTAAAGCCAATAGTAGAACATCTGCTTACTTTAATTGTTCGGTTTCTCTCTTTATATGCCAGACCCGTCTAACTGCCTTTTCTAAATGGTTGTGTAATTTCCCCTTATTCTATTGCTCGTGAACTATGCTGTCATCATGTTACATACAGGGGATTTTACAGTGGGAGTGACCGCTGGGATTCAGTACCAGAAAAGATGTGACAACGCGAATCTAAATATACAATACAGACTAATTGTTCCCAAGGTAACTGTAAATCTGGGCCAGGGAACATAGTTTTGAAAGGTACTACTGACATTTATAGAATAGCTGCTGTAAATTATCATAGTCCCTTTCACTTCACAAAAGCTATGACAGTTCATGCCAGCTGTAGAAGTACCCCTGAATTTACGAAGAAAATGTAATACTTACTCTTCAGCACATTTCAAGAAACAACAGAGCTAGCACATTTAGATAGAAGTGCAATTCAGAAACCCATGTTAAAAGATATATGTCTAATGTCTTTAAACAGGCATGGCTGTATGTGTTTGAATATATATCTTTCCCCTGGGATCTCGTGAGCAAGTACAATGTACAAGGCCTTTTGAATTTGCTATTCAAAATTTTAAGGACAGGGTAATCTGAACTGTATACACCCCTGCTTTTCTGGGGGGGAAATACAGAAACTTTTAAAACGGGTCCAGATTTTATTTGGTCTGGTCTTCAGTCTCTCTGCTGGTCTTCAGTCTATTTAATTCCACCAGCTTTAACAAACATCGCTCAGTTCGCAGAAGCAGCATAGGAAAATTTGTAGATTAGCCTTGAATTGATATGGTGGACCAAATAGATCTGTCAGGCTTTTTTCTCCTTCCCTTTTGCTGCTGAATGCCCAGCTCAAGTCTGAGGCAGGCATGCACGTACAGGGTAGGCTGTGGTGTGCTGCAGGGTGCAGAGCCCTGAAGCATGAAAAAGTTGATTGGAATGAAAGCTATGATAATCACGCTTTCATCTAAACATCTTAGCGGGGCTTCACAGGAAGGACGGCTGTGTGCAGAAGGTCAAGAGTGGCTAATATTAGGACAGACTAAATGACACCACTTAAACAACTGCTGTTGTGTTTCAGAGAGCGATGCTCCAGACATGTCAGCGGGGTCAGGCACACAAAGCATATATTGGATATCAGGAATTTAGCGCTATAGCAATTGAAGACAGACGAATAATAGCCAACAGAGCCAAACCTTGAAAGCCACCCTCAGTGTCAAAAATCTTGCTTCAGTTATTCAGGAAAACCATCTAGTAGGGATTATAAGATAAATGCTTATTTCATTTAAGTCAACAAAATTTGTCCTCTCTAAAAATGGAAATGTCACGCTTATGACTTGAAAGAAAGGGTCAAACTGGTTGAATCCTGGATCAAGTTTATAGGACATTTAGCATGAGAGTTTTCTGATCACTACAAGCTTTGTTTAAATTTTCTTCAGATTTCCCCAGACAGCTCGTCCTGATGATTATGTCTACTTGAAACACAATATATTAAAATAAATTTCAGATTATCTATGGGTAAAAATATTATGTGAATATGTGATGGCAAACTGGATGGTTTTTATTGGCTTGTTAACCCCAAAGCAACCATTCTGTTTTAACAAATACAGAAGAAAAAGAGTGAAAACAATCAGCACCTTTTGTTTGACAAGAACAAAGGAAATGTCAGGCCAAAGGATTAGTCTTTTCCAGAAATTTATAAGCATCTGAAAAGAAGGGTTTGTGATGAATGTGCCTCTTCAACCAGAACAAGCACACTGCGACTGCAAAGCTATCATAATACAACATACTGTACCAGTGGGAAATAAACACACATCAAGAAATCTTATTATTTCTATGACTATGATACAACATAAGTAATTTTCATGAGTATAAGAGCAACCACCTCCCTACAGTTACTCTGCAGTCATTCTTCTCATACAGAGTACAGTGGGATCCAAGCTTTGTCAAACTTCTTTGGGCTCAGAAGACATTTGCAGGGGAGAGTCCCCTGAAATTTATTCTCTCAGCTTACAACAATACAGGTCACTTCTACCACGTCCCTTCAGCCATTCCAGTGTGTGTTTACATGGAGCTACAACATTAACAATGCCTTTATTCCTCTGCAATACATTCTGGGTTTTGTGTAAAGGGCATTGCTTTTTTCTGCTCTTTATTTCCTTGGACGCTGCCAGTGACTCTAGCTCCCCGTTCAGCAGTGTAAATCCCATCTAATTCCACCAAAGTCAACAGTTAGGATTGATGCTTTCAATCTTAAAATACCCAAATGTGTCTTTCTGGGTCAGTCCAACAGATTAAACAGTTTCATGTCATTTCTTACGTGACGGGAACTATTTGGACAATCCCGAGCACACAGAGTTATTGCTATGGATCCTTCGGCTGCATCTTTCAGACAAGAAACTTTCACAAAATGTCAAACTCATAAAACTGTGCATAGATACAACCTATCATTTCATTTTGTTTCATAAGTTATACTTAGCCCACTTCAAAAAGTATTAGGAACAAATTGTTAGTTGTAGTAAATAATTATAGTTCAGTCAGAGCCAAAGAAGGATTTCTGATTTATGTTCAGAAAGATCTGACCTAGAGAAGAGTACAGTAGTTATCTCTCCATCCTGTATAAGATGAAAACTCTTTCCTATATCTCATGAATTAATTTTTTATGTCTCCTAAAGAGTTTTATCTCTACATCGTGAGTAACCTGCTTCCCTCTTCCTGATGATTTTATTCATTAAGACTTCTCATTTTAATATTTTTCTTGATTTAATTAATTTTTATGGATATTTTCGTTCAACTGCTATGCTTTTCTATTATGAAAATTGTCAAGTGTTTTAATGCTGTGTAACTTAGAATGGTTACATATTCCTCTCTGTAGGTTAAAATTTAAGGAGTGCACGGTAAAACTAAAACTTGTCCCAAAGTTGCTCAAGAGCTATCTGCATAATTTAAGAGATAGAGAATAAAATCATTGGCATTACAAATACACGGTAGATTCCTACTTAAAAGTGACCCAAAAAAACCAATCAGAGTGGACTTTATGAGGATCAGAGTTCAGGATCCTTCACAATCTACTCTGCCATTTCCTTCCCCAAAGAAGCCTGTCTTTTAGCCTGTGTCCTCAGACAGCTGACGTCCTGCCTTTATGCTTGGATGCATGCACCAGAAAGTGCAAGTGAAGTGTACTGACACATCTTGTCTCTGGCCCTCAAGGGTTATTTCATCCTAGTAGAGCTTTCGAGAGTTCACAGGGTACAAACTGCCTCCATTAGCTGTAACCCATTGCTACTCCCGTTTCCACTATGGCCACAAGCCTTGTTTATCAGTTTGTGAGTTTCTTTTCCGTGTACCTTTTATATACACCATGTACATCCAGTACAAAATCTTAGACTGTGAAAATGAAATACATAGATAGTATGGAAATAGTGCTCTGATAACAATGTCACCTTAACAGAAAATAAATAAATAAATAAATAAATAGAGAATGTAAAAGTGGCAGACAAAAAATCATGAAGAGTGACCAGCTCTTCTGATGCAGAAAATGGGAAATGAATAAGAAAATAAAGAATTTCTATACTTAAAGGAGAGGGTCAAGATCATCTTATTTCTGTTATTAGACTTAAACTTCTCTTGGGTAGGTGCTCTGAAGTAAAATCAATAGAAAATTAAGCTGAGCAGTAGCCACCTGGCTTGTATTCAGCACCTGCAATTGAAACTTGTCATGAGCATCTCTAGAATACCTGACACCACTTCAGCTGTGGGAGACCATGTGAGACAGGACAGTCTTGAGAGTGCAGCTGTGATTATGGAGGATATCACTGCTCTCAAATCACAAACACAGGAAGACAAATGAGACCAGTATGTCTACAAAACTGTTGGTTCAGGCTGAAAACTCCTCCGTGCTCCATAGAGACTTCGAATTGGCTATGCTAGCAGGGCTCTTGTCTGCTCAGAAAGAAGTTAAGCTAAACAAAGCGACTCAGCTGAGAGATTGTGTAACCTACACAGTTTCAGGTAATAAAAAAAGAAAAAAAGGCTGGATTAGTGCATTTCATATACTGTGCGAGTATCCCCATGTGCTTTAAAGCAATGAGTTTGATGCTTGAATAGACCAGTGGCTCTGAAGGCAAATCATTTCTTGCTTTATCTTCTGCTCTTTTTAAAACTTGCCATGGGATCTTTAATTTCCATGTGGGCAACCAAACAAATCCTTAATTTAATATGTCCTCTGAGCAACTTGTCTTCTTACAGTGCAGCAGCTACCCCTACCACCCCCAGCACCGCACTGCACTACCAGCACCCACCATAGGTACCTTCGGCTGAATCCAGTATGGTGTCAGCCACGAGTAAAAGCGACTGAGCAACGGCAACACTAGAAATCACAAGATGCACTGACCTAGTGCTATTCTGGTTTCATTTCCACTATGTTAGCACTAGCAGAAGTTCTTGCTCTTTGCAAAGTTTCAGTTAAAAAAAAAAAAATTCAGATTAAAACATTTGTTCTCAAATTGTTGGTAGCAACACCTCAGACAAGCGTCACTGTCTGGGAGCTGATGGTCTTAAGCTCTTCCTCTATGTTCAGCACAACCTTTTGATTCATCTTTCATCTAGAAATTCCTGGATCTACTTTATCTGAGACCCGCTAATACTTTTGGTTATATGTGTTCTGTAGTTATTTGAATTTACTGCATAAAAGCAGCAATTTATAATCCCACTAATAGGAAACAAAGGGGCTCTCATTTGACCAGGAAAACTGAAAATGCATTTGTACTATATCCCTGCATACTCTCTCAGAGAATTAAGATATTTTGTCATATTTTGAATCAGGTCTAGAGTAAGCTTCTTAAATACAGGGTTCAGGGAATCCACGAGAAATTTAAAAGTTTCTCAGTTTCAAAGGATTTTGCTCAGAAGAAGCACAACAGGGATTTGGAGCAGTTTTTCAGAGGTAATTACGCAACACATGGAAAGTAAGCATCTAAACATCCTTAAAATTGGTTCATATATTGCTGCAAAAATTCCTGCCCTTTTGCACTATTGTTTAGCTCTGCAACCTCACAAGACATCAAGCTGGCCAGTGACATGCAGAAAGTGTCCAGCACTTTGCAAGACCCACATCTCTCAGTGTTTTCATATTGATCCACCTCAGGGGTCTCACCAGTGAAGTGTCATGGGGAATGACATGAGAGGCTCATGCCTGAGGTCACCCCTTCTCTGCCTCATCCATTTATTAACTGTTTGCACACAAGTCACACAAGGACTTTGGGGCTGTCAGAGCTTGGTTTTCAATGAAGTATAAGCCGCTTGCTAACAGCAAAGGCAATACAAGTAACTAATGTTACCTTTCTCCAAGATTTCTCTAGACCTTCTTCCTAAAGCCATTTTGCCTATTTTTTTGGCCACAGAAAGTGACTCTTCCATTTCTGCTAGATATCTGCTAGTACTGCATGGTTCTTACAACATTAGCATAAGGTTTTCCTAAGGATACCTCTTAACTTCATTTGCTACGTATCACTCAGAGGTCAAGACAGCTGTACATAATGAGATATGACGAAAGAAAAGGATTTCTTGCAAAACACTGAATACCTTTCAGGGCAATTAAGAAGCATGATGAAAAATGACAGTTGTAGTGATAAGAGTAATAATGTGTCAGAAGGAAATAAAAGAGACAATCTTGATTGAAGATGAATTTGTGTGACTGACAGCTAGATTTCTTTTTTATTATTATTATTTGTTCATTCCCTTTTGAACTTGCTCTTAGATTTAAAGAAGACAATAAATGCAGAGCCCCTGTGGTGCCAGACACCAGAATCACACTTTAAATCAATTAATTCTAGATGTGAAACTAATATACATATCAAAAGAAAATGTTGAAAAATGAAATTATTATTCTCCCTTTCCCTTTTGGGGACCAATTGTGCCTCTGCTGAAAAAGGATCATGAATGTTCCTTAAGTAGAATTTTCCCTTTTCCCCAACTTTATCAATTATATATTTTGGTAAAGTCCAAAGGGCCTATTATGCAGAGTGGGCAGATTCAGATGAGAATTCCCAGTCCTTCTTCCAAGAGCTGCTAATTGTTGAAAGCATATGAGTTAGCCACCAGGAGGTGAAACTTAACTTCTTTAAGATATTTATCCATTACACCTCACTTCAATGAATTAGAACAGCAATGCTATTTAGACTCTGATCATTTAAATACATCATTTTTTTTCATGTCCTGTGCCTGAAACTGCATACAGTGATCCAAATGATGCCTTACAAGCACCAAAAGAAGGATCATCTCAGGTGGCGTACAGCAGATACTCTTTTTACATATTTTCTTACAGTGCTTGCCCTTTTTCCAACATTATTAACTGGTGTTAAGGTTGTGTTCCTTTGTTTTCCGGGTTATGAAACAGTACTTTCCAGCCACTCATTCCCCACCCTGCATTTTGGCAGACAGTTACTCCTAAGTGCAGAGGACTGTATTTGTCCCTAAGGAATCACATTGTTTTTGTCTAATTAGTCTGAATTCTGCCCCTATCCTCTGATGTGCTTAAAGCTCTCCCTAATTTGCTGTCATCCTCCAATTCACGCGCTCTATACCATCACTCTGCATGTGATTAAAAATGGGGATCAGTATTAGGTTCAGGATAAAGTTCTGCTGAAACCTACTTAGTAATTGCTTTGCAAGTATAGTTTCAAACTTAACTGGAGTCTAGGCTGTGTGCCTGAAATCCCTACCAAACTCAAAGGTATCTTTTGCTTCTCCTTAAACAAAAATCTGTACCTTGTCATACTCAGTTATGGCTCATTTTCTCTGCACTGCTTGCTCTTGACAGATATATGTGGGCCATTAGCCTTGTATCTTATAACCTAAATGCTTATGAATACAATAACACATTGATCCAAATGACTTCTCCAAGGTCACAGAGGGAGTCAATGTCACCACTGGGGTTAAGTTTAGGAAAGTCCAGATATTTATCTTGCTCTCAGACCACAGCTCTCTCAATGCCACGATTAAAGTGCAAGTTTTCAGGATTTATACAAGGGATTGAAGACTGCTTGTTAGGGAGTGCGAGGCTGAACACTGACTGCATAATGTGCAAAGAGAAAAGAGCAAATTTACTGAACTTGAACATTCAGCCCAATGCTTAAGGGTTGAACTCCACACTTTTTTTTTTTATTTCCAAGACGTATCAAAACAAAAACTAATTACAACCGGAAGCAAGGTTTTGTCTTGCAGAATCAAGGCGTAGAAGTGACCAGCAAAGGCTTGTACAACTCAAACAATAAATCCAGAGGAAATTTACAGGAAACCATTTGAGGCCAGGACTGAAATGAAAATTCTATAGGTCAAGAACAAATGCCATAAACGCATCAGGACATATTGATCAAGCAACTGTGGAGAACATTAAAGGCAGGGAGGAAAAAAAGAAACATCACAACCCCTTCCCTGGGGGGAGCAGTAGTGACAGCTGACATCTGGACACCTTGAGAACAATTCTGGTGCCCAGACACGGGACTCTTATTGCATGCTGTCTGAGACATCTCCACAAGGCTGACAGGCATGACACAAAACCTATGCTAGACTGTCCTTTCTAGAATGTCAGCTGAAGCCCAGAGGTCTTACCCAGGCACCTAGATCCCATTGTTTGCTTCAGAAGTGATTGTAGCCTGAATTGCAAGAAGGCATGGATTCTTGGTTCTGATTAATGTTGAAAAATGTGAGGCTGCTTACCCAAACCTTGTCAATAAGCAAAACTCAGTAAAAGGCCTGAAGAAAACAGGTTGGTTATGAAATTTTGCTTAAATGAACTTTTTAATTTATTGCTTTTCCAGATAGATTTCAAAATCTTTGCATTCCTTCATCAGGAATCACAAACATGAAGAAAAACAACCAGTAACAAAAGTTCAAAGAAGGACTAGTCTTAACATACATGCACACAAATGCTTTTTGTCAGTCAAAAAAATAATTTGCAGGAATTGATTTCTGGTCAGATCTAGCAAGATTTAAATCTTTTATATTTTAGCTTTCCTCAACATCAGAATTGGGATTTAGTTTGAGTTATAACATAGAAGCCATCCCGTTCTTTATTTTTTCTAAGATAGTTCTTCCATCTGCAATAAAGCAGATCTTTGCACTCCAGCTTTGACTTTGCTGTAACTACAACAATCTGTAAGTGCAGTTCTCAGAGCATCTGCCAGTACAGAGTACATCTTGCCTTGTAAAATAGAGGAGAAAAAAAAAGAATAAAAGGACGGATATACTTGTACACTGAGGCTGACATGAAAAGGGAAAGTCAACAGCAGTAAACCATACCCTGTGGAGACAATGTCGTTTTCTTTTTAGTTGGACCATTTTTTCACCTAGGATGAAAGTGGCCTCACTTCAACATTTGGCCTCTTTGGAGTAAGTGTGACATTTCTTCTGCAGCTGTTTTATCTGCTCTCCACGCAATCTGTGCTGAAAATATACATATAAGGAAGAGGGAAGAAGTGGCAGTAATTTTTTAATCAGAATTTGCTTGCAGAGCAGTTTCTTATGCTTGTATTTGCTGCAGAAAGCTGTAAAAAAAATTGCCTTTTATTCCAAGTTTCCTGGACTAACATGAGCAAAACCAAAACATTGCATACAACAGTGGTCTGCATTATGCCATTAGCAAGCATTTGCTTTCAGTTGAACAAAATAACCTAGCTATTGTTTAGAGAAAACATGCAGCTGGATTTTCACTTTGAAATGAGAATCACGCCAGAAAGCAACCAAGAAAAAGGAAGAACAACCATATTTTATTATAAACTATTAGTAACTGTGTGTATTTTTTAGTGCAATGGGAAATACAAACAAGTTGTTATGATTTGTGGGCTTCCACCTACCGAAATTCCTTCAGTACATCAGTCCTCATTTCTGTAACTGGCACATCAGTAATAGCAAACAGCTATTCATATACTTAAGGAACTAGTGCTGGCAACATATGTGTGCTCCTATAAGCTAGAATTCTCTCCTTATTGTAGATTCGCCTTTATATCATAAACAATGAATCCATATACAAAGTGAAAAAAAAAAGAAAAAAGAAATACCCTTTCTAATCACCCTTGATTATACACATATTACTCCCTGGTGATAATTATTAGCTGTGACAACAAGATAGGATTGTGATCATACCTGTGAATTCATTTCAGAAGGCAGCTATTAATTAGAAAGCATGATGGTGTGCCTATTTATACATGGTTACTGTGGCTGGACAGTTAGCAGCGATGGAGAGAGGGAATTGTAAATCAATAAAGGAAGCCTAGTTTCTGTCAAAATAGTCAGAAGTTTATGTGAATGGTTACTAAAATGTAAAGACAAGAATCTCAGCTGATAGAA
The DNA here is from genome assembly GCA_013398915.1 of Dromas ardeola. NCBI lineage: Eukaryota > Metazoa > Chordata > Aves > Charadriiformes > Dromadidae > Dromas > Dromas ardeola. The sequence continues at coordinate 92,438 of VYZM01006819.1, forward strand.
GTCAATCGAATTACTGCAATTTAGTTGAGTATGTGGATCTGTATATACAGTTAAGTACACCCTCCCTGAATAACAATAGTAATTTCCCTGCAAACTCTGCAACGTCTAGCAATTAGAGCAAGAGATCATGAGTCAGACCTCCCGAGATCCATTCTGAGCTGAGCTAGTACCACAATCCCTGGCCTATGCATGTGTGCGGATGGGTTTCAGAAACACTGAACACCCACAACCCTAAATAAAGTCAAGAAAAGTCAAAGAGCATGAGCACCTGTGGGAAAATCAGGTCTTTAGTTCCCTACAATTTGCTGCTGCCTGTAAATGCCATCCCTATTGTTCTCTGCTTTCCGGGGTTCACAGGTTGTCTGTTTGGGTATTTTCCTTGTCATTCATTCAAATCTAATTGTTTATTCCAAGAAAACAACACAAAACAAAATGTGAAGAGGATGGATTGGAATGATTTTGTACAACAACAATAACAGTTGTAAATGAATTAAAGAGTAAGACTACATTTCACTGAGGTAACAGATCACTTAACAGAATATAACTACTACGTTCTTGTAAAGAGCAGTGAAAATTTAACAAATGCACACGGATTTTCTCCAGAGCTTCAAGACTAAATGCTATCTCACAAATGCCAGACAACACTGCCCTTCTCAGGATTGGTTTTGAGGGAGTAATTTTCCCCAAAAAGGGGCCCATCAAAGCAGTTGTGAGAAAATACATACAGTTGGAAAACCACTACTCCTTCTCGGTGAGATTCTGTGATGACATTTCAAGGGACTTAAGTCTGCAGTTGTGCTTCATTCAGCAAGCAGTAGATAGCAAGCACTGATTTGCTTGGATAGTTATTACACATTTTTCAAGCAGTTATAAAATGAACTCGTTCAGAAACAGTTTTCCTTGTCTACCCTTGGAGGTCTGCAATGCTGCATCTGGGTCATGAGCTGCTAAGTGTCTGGCAGAGGGAGGAAAATAGTGTGTCTCAGAATTTCAAGAATCCGCTGCAGAAATAATAATAAAAAAGTCTCCACACACATCTCTGATAAAATTTCCTCTCTGAGCTGTTCCCTAATAGTCTAATATCCTTCTCTGCAAGAGGTTTTTGTTTACATTGCCAGCTGACAAATATAGTGCAAATGAAACAAACTCCACAGACAGCTTCAAGGGGCATTTTTTTTGGTATGTGAAAACGTAGTGAGTTTGGGGAAGTGGGGACAGCAAAACTTCCCAGACCTGATTTCTATCCTAGGCTCTGCAGACAACTTATTTTCTGTCTGGCTCAGGACACTTCCGTTTCTCACCTTATCCAGCTTCTAAAGGGAAAATCCAAAGCCCTTAAGCCCAGAGACACTTTGTGTGGCTTAGTGAATGTCAGTAAAATTTAGAGATACTAGAACAGTGTAAAGAAAGACCTTGCAGTTTGTAGGTGATGCACTCAAAAGCAGGGCCTGGGCACTGGCCCAGTGTCAGGAGGAAGTCGGCATGCCAACACATCCAGTCAGTGCCATCATTTCAAAAAGATGAACATTGCAAAAGCATGCACGTGAGCACTAAGTCCATCTCCTTGGCTCAGAGGTTATTGATTTTGAATTCCCAGAAGGCAATCTGGCTGCTGATGTCACTGGGATTTTTATTATTCATCTCAATAGCACCAAATTTCAGCTCAGCCCGAGTTTGAGACCTCCATATGCTTCTAGTGCTGCTTCCTCCCTTCCCCTTCAGCCCCGTATGCTGTTGAATTACAGTGGGTTAACAAGTTGCCACATGTCAGTATCTGATTACACACACAGTATTAGCCTGTGGCAAATACGAAGTAATTAAACTAAACCTTTTTTATTAATGGCAAATCTATCTCCTTTTTCAAAATTTGCTACTTTTCTTCATTGCTTGCTCTGGTTTTCTGGGAAGATTGAGCTCAAAACATGATTTTATTTTTTTTAATCAGGTAAAAGACACAGCACAAGACCTCTTTGCTTCACAGGAGTTTTGGAAAACCGTCTTCCATTTTCTGTGGAAATACCAAAGGTATTTTCCTGTCCCAGGTGCTGGGGAAGGGATGAAGCCAGTGAGTCAGTGTGCCCTTTTGCATTCCATCTTCTTGGAGGTGCTGTACTCCCCCCCAAAGCAGTACAAAGATGATGTTTAACATGTTTTTTACTTTACTGACAGCCAAATCTCAACGACTTTGCAGCCCTTAGATCAGAGCAAGCACTCAGTGAAAGAAAAAACAACTCAATGACAGGTCCAGAGCAGAATTATATGGTATTTGACCTTTCCAAGACATCTTTGTAAAACACCGCCTGGTAAAATCTCTTGGGGAACAATCTTCCAGATTAGCTGCTTTGACTCTGGGTTTCTAGTTCAAGTACAAGCACCAAATGTGTTTCAGACAAAGTCAGCGGTAGTTAGTGATATTCTACGCACTATACTCACTGTTCTCGGGTTATAGAGAAACAAAAGGAGCAATTCCACATCAGGCAATCAGAATTAGGAAGCTTGAAAAGGTGCTGCACATGCAGACTTAACTCCTAGACTAAGCAGGTTCCACTATCCTTCATATAACCATTTCTGAAAAATGAAACAAGTCCCTGAATGTCTACACTGTAGATAAGTCAATGTCAGGATTAGTTTCAGTAGTTCTATTTACAGATGTAAACTTAAGCATCCCCAGTACACAGCCTGTCCTGTCCCCTTGCTGTATCAAGCTGTACTTTTCTCACCACCCAATTAAGTGACTAGATTTCTGCCAGAAACACAATTTTGCCAATTAAACAAATTCTTTAGTTTCTATGTAAGGGAAGAATCAAAAGATCTTTAACTTATCCACACAGCTTGCACACCATGAACGACTCTGCAATAACAGTTTCCACACTTTCGTACCTTTCTGGTCATGAGAGATGCCCCAGTTACATTTAGTAGTGCTTATAAGTGAACACATAGGTGTCGACAGGGTCAGCAATTGCAGGACTGGAGTAGCAAAAACAGATGTATCATGTAGTAGAGCTTGACACAAGGGGGGCATGCATTGTAAAATTTTTTTTTAACAGTTATAAACCACCTAATGTGTCCACAACTGTTGTTCTGAACACTATCGATATTTAAAGCAGTGCTCACAAGTGTGGTCAGGAGCTCTGTCTCTCTTTAGAGAGACATCTTTCCCTTATTTCCTGTGAGTTTTAATGCAGGTCTCCAAGAAATCCAGGATCCACTCTGGGTAACGGCAGCAGCACTTTTGCCTCCAGCGTGGCAAATCCCAGCTGCACCCTCCACCAGCAGCCCAAGCAGGCAGCAATTATGAGCCAGTGAAGTGTACGAAGGTGACCATACCTGTCTGCAAATCCCACCAGCAATCACCTCCTGGAACTGAAGAACAGCAGCTGGCAGAGGGGGGAAAAATCTCCTGAGCTAGTCATGATGTAAAGAATGGAGCTGAATGATGAAAGGAACAAAGTCATTGAAGGGATTTGTTCCATGCAGTGGTGAAGCAGTTCAGCTGCTGTTCATTGTATTGGAAACAGCTGTCATAATATTATGTTCACTTCAAGGGTACGTAATGATTAAAACATTTTTGGTAATTAGAAGATTCAGCTAGAGGCAGTAAATCGGGTGATCTACACTGCAATTAGGACTGAAAAAGGTAGTGTTCTCCTTTACTCCCTTTTATGTAACACAATGACCAGAAATGACTCAGTTCTTTGCTTTCACTACTAAATGGATTGTACAATAAACCTACCTGGGTGCTGGCCCCAGCAAGGAAGGATGTAGTTGCTATTTTCAAAACTTAAATGAAGTGGGCCAGAGTATCCTCAGCCAGTTTAAAACAGAGGCTTTATTCTGTTGAAGGCAATAAAGCATTACCAATATTCCCCTGCTAAGGATTTGTCTCAGTGGGTGCAAGCTGAATGTGAAATGTTGCTGGATTAGAAAAAGCACATACAGTGTCTTTGTGAAGATGCAGATGACTGCACAAGGTGAGGAGTAGTGAAGAATAAACCCTTAGTCTAAGGGATGTTTGAAAATACTGCTTTAATATGTCTTACCTTTGTCCATCCTGGTAGATTAAACAGAGTGCTAAATAATTTATCTGTAGATATATTTTTACTGGTCTTAAATACAGCTGTAAAACAAATTTTAAAACCCAGGGGAAGCAAAGCCTTTGAGACTCTGACCAATAACAAGATTTAACTCAAAATCTCTTCCAAACCCCAATTTTTTAACCCCTTGATCTCAGAGTGATAGGACTATTATTGATAATAGAAATCGTAAAAAATATTCCCTTTATCCTAAAGTTGAATTATGGACTCCCTAGAAATTTAGCCTCAAGAAAAACTCAAATAGATGCATTAGATAATGAAAAATACTTAATAGAAGAATTTTTTATATAAGAAAGTGTGAAGTCATGTTTCCTTTTTTAAAAAAAAAGCTCAAAACACTGTCTTTATGGTAATATTCTAGAGAATATGTTCCAAATGACACGGCTATAAGGTGTCTTAATGGTTATCAGTATCAGAGTTATCATAAGTGCTTTACAACTGAACTGGGAAGACTTATTACTGGGAATTGAAAGGACGTGTTTAAGTCTGAATTCCTTATTTTTATTAAGTTGCATAACAGCATGCTTATGAAATTGGGGGTGAATGACAAGCTGCAAGAGGTTGTCAACACCTGGGAGGATGGAATTCAAATTCAAAGTTATCTTGAGATATTAGTTTAAACTTAGCACAGAAATTCAACAAAAATAAGTGCTCAATATCCAAGAAGTACTAATGCACAAGTAGAAATGGAGAAAGCCTGTTTGGACAGAAAAAAACAATATAGGGCTTATAAAGAATCCCAAACTGAACAGGAGTCAACAAAATGATGCTGTGGTAGAGAAAGGAACCATCATTCTGAGATGCATAAATAAAAAATAATTAATGGACTCCTGTCAGTACTGCAGAGGCCTCAGCTAGCATATGATGTCCTCTTTGGGGCATTGTTATTACGAAAGCTCTAGACAAACTGGAGGGATTCTTGAGGAGGTCAACAAATCTTATAAGCAGTTCAGCAGCCATAGCCCGTGAGAAAAAATGGAAAGGACCAGGTGTGTTTGACTCAGAAAACAGAATTCTGAGGCTGGAGGGAAAGAAAAGCTTCTTTAAATCCATAAAGGTTGCTATAAAGACGTCTATGACTGATTTGTTCCCTGTGTCCACTTGAAAATGTATTTGTTATGGAGAAGAAAACCTGGAAGCAAACCCTTGCTGAAAAAAGATTTTTCATTCATTTGAATGTTTATATGCCAGAAAAGCTGAGTTAGAGCTGTTTGGGAAGCAGAGAAACATTCTTAAAGGTTTTAATTTACTTTCTTATTCCTACTTAAATTCCAGTGAGGACTTTCACTAAAAATCAAAACATGAAATAAAAAATTAACCCTCCCAAACCTACCTATCTCTATTAGAGCTATGTGAGTCAGAATAAAATCAGGCGTGCTTTTGATGTCTGTAAAACTAAAAAGAATAACCAGAAGTCAAACTTTTTATCGGTTAATGGACTTTACAGTGTTGTCCTGTCACACTAAAAATTGTAATTCCCCTCCAGTCTCTTTGAAGCAGGTAAAAATAGAAAGTGTGAGGGTACGAGGAGCATAAGGGGATCCAAATTTTGCCTCTAGGTTTTGAAAAATAAACGAGAGAAGTAGCTCATTTCTATTATTAGCCGCTCAAGGCAGCCAAAGGCAAACTTTTAGTGAACCTTGTATCAGTGGAAAATCCATTTATAACTTACTTTGATTTCTGTTCCTTTTCCACAGTAGGGCAAGAAAATGATAAGCTATAGCTACATCGTAAAATCAAAAATTTGTGGGGATACCTGTGGCAAATTGCCATATATTTGGAGATAACGCCATTTTTCTTACTTGGGCTTTTCAAACTTTCAAGTACAATTATATAATAAATAGAAAACAATTTCTCCAGCCCAGTCTCTGAGCATCTCGAGTCACACACAGACCTGGAGAAGGCAAACTTTAATCTTCCATCCATTTACGCGAGTAATTGAGGCTTTGCTCTGGCACCTTCCCCATACTGGACGGCTCTGATACTTGTCTGTGTAACTGCTTCAAATGGGGGTGGTTATGGGTGTGATGCAGGATCGGATCCACATGTCAGCCGGGGAGCAGACAGGCAGGATCTACACCACTCACTGCTCACACCACTGAATTTCTCCCCTCTTTTTCCTGTCAGAGAGAAGGGACCACATTCTCCTGTTTTGTTACATCCTCTAGAAGAAAGGTAATAGCTTCCCAGGGAAAGTGTTTCTTTCAACAAAATTGTATTTTCCAATGAAAATGGCATTTATGCAGGAGTTTCAATGCACTCTAATAATAACACTTAGACCGTAAATAGCACTTTTGTCAAAACACTGCACAAACATCAGCTAATTAACCTCACCACACATCTTCAAGACAGGCAAGTACTATCAGCTCTGTTTAATAGACAGCACAGCAAAAACATGAAATATGTTGCTTGCTGAAACATACACAGTGAAATAGTGGAAGAATCGGGGTTACAGATGAAGATTTCATAGTCCTTTACCCTTTGATTAATTCGCTAAGCAGCAGAACTTCAAAGTGAGGCAGCCCTAGTGATAACATTTAGGCTCAGTATTCATTACGGTATTCTGCAATAGAAAGGCTTTACACTGCTTATACTGGGATTGCTGAGAACTATAAGGCCCCTCTGTCTGGAAAAGCAGGACGTGGGAGTGGAGAGTCTGCCGTAGAAAGAGCATGGGCAATGCCAGCACTTCGTCTTTTGGATTTAAGCAAAAGAAGTGACATTTCCTGAGAGCACTCCCCAAACGCCGCGCAATCAGTGCATTGTGTGAGAAATTGTCGCTACATATGTGGCAAAGAGAAGCTCTCCCACATCCTATTGTGCACGGATGATGTGGCAGTGTTTGAATAAATTATTTATAGAGTGTATGATAAACCTGGAGCTTTCTCCAGCATCTGGGCTGAATTCCAGTTCTGCTGTGACGGTTAAGAACTATCTCTGACAGCCCCTGAACAACAATGCAGGCAGCGATCGGTGGATGCGTGCAAGAAATGCCCATTGTACGGTATCTACCATAAGCCTCAGGTGTGCACATGCATCTGCACAGGTGGGGACAAATGGTGAGCAGAAATTTCCCCTTTTCTGATATTCATTTAAAGTAATACTGCTGTATGCTCAAGAGCAAAGATACATTAAACATCATCTTTAGTGATGATTTACTCATAATCACCAGCACTGTGAAGATCTTGATGGTTTTTCAAAGATTTTATGAAAACTGTCATTTCTGTTCAGCAGTAAATTCTGAAATGTCACACTCAGCTGAGGAGCATAGTCATTTATCCTGTCAGGAGCAGACTCAGCTCTGGAAAGCCAGTGACTTCAGAACAGCTCCGCAGAAAGATTTCAGAAGAATGTATGCATAGGAGCTCTGTGGCTACAGGCTCCTCAGATGTAAGGGGAGGAACTCGCAGAGTACTAAAGAAATATATAAAAATGAGTACACATACAAAGGATAGGCCACATTAGCAATTTTCCAGGCAAATATAGTAGATTTTTAATGTTACTTTGTATTTATATAGTTTGCTTAGCAGTTGTTTCTTCAGTAGAAAATAGTTCCAGTGCAGTATAATGGAGATGTGGGGTCCTTTTTGAAAATAGGCTTTACAGGTTTCTTTAAAGCTAGCGGCATTCTGGATTCACCTGATTTCCACTAGAAGTTTATTTTCTAGCAGGTTTCTTTTGACATAAAAGACTTTAATCTCAACCCTAAAATGAATAGTCTTAGCAAAAATGGGTCAGCATTTCCTGACAGAGTGCATTTTGTCAGAAAATGCTGATTTGATTCAATTAAAATCCTCTGCAGCAATGTGACTATTTCAATGAAAGTGTCCTCAGGAAAGGATTGCTATGGTTGAAGATAATGTTTCTAGTGAAAAATCAAAGAGTGAGAGGCTCGAGATGTAAATGCCAACAGTCTACTATTTAGACTGTTCTCTTGAGTTTTGATGATTCATTTTCAAGACCTGCAATTCTCCCACCTCCAAGCGACTGACAAAACTACAAGACTACAGCGTGCCCCTTTCAGTCTTTCTTGCTGAAGCAATTACATTTTAAAAAATGATTTAACATTCATTGTTTTGGATAAAGACTGATTTTATATCCAAGTGAACAGGGCACTCAGTTGGGCTACTGGAGGTCTGGTTTCCTGAACCTGTTCTGTCTGATTCACAGCAGTGAACGGAAAGTTTTCTTTTTAATTTTTTTTTCAAAATTTATTCAACACAGGGGGGGAAAAAAAATTAAAATATTCTGCCTACTGCCAGAAGTCAGATGGTCCCTTCGTCCATTGTATGTGTTTGCACACCAGCACTGGAAAGGGGAGCTGCATGCTGAGGTGAGGTGCAGCTCCCCTGATGCACCAGCCAGGAGAAGGAAGCATCTTGTTTCTGAATTCCATCTCTTTTTGATCTTTTCACACTGAAATGCCTTGCTAGCTGTATGCCTGTGAAGATACCACTGATTGAACATCACTGAGGAATGGCATCTGCGCAGCTTGCTAACTGCTAACAGCAGGAACTATTAATGAAGCACTAGAAATGATGTAATTTATTTTGTGTGGTGTTAGTCAAGCGTCCCCCACATAACACTAGTGGGCCAGAGAGAGTGTTGCTCCTCCACGGCTGCACAGTTGAATTTAGCTCCTGAACAGAGTTGTTTTTGCTAGATCACCTCTGGACTTCTGGGAGCTAAAGCACATCAATGCATATTTATCTTCCTTAGTTAGGCAATTTTCCCTGCTCCTAGTATCACATGCCACAAAATCTTAGCAGCAGCTGTCAGTTATGAGATCAAAAGATGGAGTATATATGGATATCACTTTTGCTGACTCTAGGAACCTCTATGCCATGTTAAGGCTTCTTTGAAGTTAATAATTTTGTAAGGGAACGATCTCTAATGGCGGTGTCTAAATAATGCTACAAAAGGCTTTACATTCTCTGGGAAAAGCTTGCATAACATTCTCTCTTCCTGCTGCAGCTTTTTAAAAGACAGCTTGCTACACCGTACGAACAGAAAACAGAATAAAGCCGCATTGCAAAGGACAGAGAGGTGTTGTGGTTTTTTTTTTTTTGTACTGTCAGTANGTACTGTCAGTAAATGATGTGACACCAGTCACAGACAGAAAACTGTGTCTCTGCAGGATGCATTAGCACAATATCTGCTTGCTATCTGACTTCCTTGCCAGGCTGCTTGACGTGATGCAGGCTGGAGTCACATCTTCCGTGTAAAGGGCGAGAAGAGAAGAAGCCACAAGCATGGCAGGTCATTTAACAGTTGAAGCCAAACTCCTCTTCCCTGCTAGGGTATGACTCCAGAACATTTGCCCCTCTTAAATATAGTCAGTTTGTGCCTAAGCTATGCGTGGTGAAGAAATGGTTATTGCCTCCTTCCCTGGAGGGAGGAGAAAGGGAAGGCAGGAGGGCTTTTCATTTGGTCCCATAGTATTCAGTGAAAAGTCCGAATTCATTGTAATTATGCCAGATCCTGATGGAAAATAAAAGCCAATAGTTACTCAATAACACCGGAAGTGCCCAGGGAGGAGGGAGGGAGAGATGCCACACATGTGCATGCTACAAGGAGAAAGTGAATCAAAGCACAAAAGTTGCTATTCATTTCAATGTATCAAAAGTATATCCAGAGAGAGCTCAGGACCACTGACACCCAGGGATACAAACACAGGGAATACTTTATCCTTGCTCCTCACTGACAGAAGGCAGGAGGCCCCGCAGAGCAGCACTACCTCTCAGTGTCAGGCACATGCAAACCCCACTCTTGCCCTACTTGCAAATTTATCATAAGTTTTGAAGATTTCCCCCCAAGTCTCAAAGCAAAGCTTCAGAACCAGTGATGCAAAGTATCATTATTTATATATAAATACTTCTCCTATTTTTCTCCCTGCAGCATAAGTGTTGATGCTGAACCTTTGTTTTAAGAAGTATTTCCTGATTCAAATTTTAAATGTATGTTGGTCTTACCCTAAATTTTGAGTAGATGTGGAAGTTCTAACAAAGTGGTATCCAATCTTTAAGATACTCTGACAGGTATATGGACCATTGGAGCCTGTCTGGGCATAAGGTCCATGCTGCATCCCCAGAACTGATCCTGAATGTCTGCACTGTTTTACTCTCCACATCTGAAAAATATCTTTGCCTTGAAACTTTTTTTTTTTTTACAAAGTGTTTTTAAATGACTTGATGACTACAAGGACAAGGAGACTGCACCTCCTTTTTTATTATTTACTTTTCTATCAGATTTATGCCACATTTCCTTCATTTATAGCATTATACATGCGTTACACAGTTACAAGCCTATATCATCTGACTTCTTTTAGCAGAGGCGCATTAATGACAATGTCAAGTTTTTCCAGAGTATGTGCTTATGTGGGTTTAATAGATGTCAGGGCCAGGAAAGCACATCACAATCTGCAAGTCTGACCTCCTCCTAACACAGGCCATTGGATTGCCCTTTATTAATCCCCACTTCACATCCACTAGCTGTCCTCGAGCTAGAATATCTCTTTGAGGAAAATATCAAATATTCCTATATACATTTGCAGTGATGCAGAATGTATTACCTGCCTGGATACATTGCTACAGTGACTAAATGTTGTTAAAAATACCATTTTTGTTCTTGCCTGAATCTTTCCTGTTACACTGAAGAAAAAGATATTCATTGCTTTTGGATGGTATGTAAGAAAAAAAAATTAATCAGAACCCCAATTTGCTACTAATTTTGATATGCTCCCCAAGTATATAGACTGTAAACAACTTGTCTGTAGCTGCTTTTTGTGATCTAGATAGATTAAACTCTCAAGACATACTTGAGAGCATGTCTAACTCTAATGGGTTAGACTCATTAATTTTTCTGAATATTCTCTGAACCCTCTCCAGGCTCTTAAATTCCCATTTTAAAGGATGGGCCATAACAAGATGTGGTACTCCAATAGCAGTCACTTCAGTGCTAATTGCAAGACAGAATGTAAATTCTCCTATTCAGCACTTTGCAGTTGCACATTTAATGATGGTAACCATTTTGACCACTCTTGTTACATTGGGAACTATAATTCTCCATCATAAACTTCAAGTTCTTACCAGCATTTCCTACGATAAGATCTTCTAGTCTGCAGTTATGTCTTGTAGCCTTCTTTTATGAGAGGTATGATTTTATATTTGGGCATATTCTAAGAAATGTTGCTTCTTTGCATTTTTTCCTCCTCATGGTGAACTTTATATCTCAGTATTTTCCATGAGTGACTTCGCTTGGGCATTATTTTACATTTCTTTCATCTAATATCATCTGAAAACTTTATTAACATGATTTGCAGGTATCTTTCAAGATAATGGCAGAAGATTAATTTATTTTAATATGAGAAAAAATATTAAATGCGCTCAGCTAAGAGCCAAGCCTCGTGGGATCACAGTAGAGACAGCAGCTCAGCAAGATTTCCTGTTTCTAAGGATAATTTAGAACTATTGTTTCAGCAGTTTTTGATTCATTTACAATCTAGCCTGTTGATTTTATACTATTCCAATTGATTAATCAAGAAGTATCAGATACCAAGTTAAATATTTTCCTTCTGCCTTACTATGTTACATCAATATTTTTGCTTTTGCTGTCTAACTTTATAGTGCTGTCAAAACATATCCAGTCACTTTGATGAATCTTTTCTTCTGGAAACTCTTTAATTTCTTTATCAGTCAGGATCCCTTACTAGTCATTCTACTATTTTGTCAATGATTTATACCAGTCTAATTAGACCTATAATTGCTCAGGTCATGCCATTTCTTTTTAAATAATTGCACAATGCTATCCCACTGCCAGACCTCTGAAACTACCTCTGTGCTGTAAGGCTTGCTGAAAACCCATGATGACAGTTCCTCAGTTCCTGGGTCAACACTGGGAACAACAGAAGTGATGGACATCCACGAGAAAATGGAAGATACAGTAAAGTGCAGGCACTTCTCTATTACTTTTTTACTCTTTTTTCTGTCACTCTCTAATGTTTTTTCTCCTCATTGCCCTTTTGTCTTTTTTCTTTCTTTTGGTGAAACAGTACCATTTTCCTTTTCCAACCACCTTTTATCTGTTTTTACTTTCCCTTTTTTAATTAAGAAAACCAAAATCTTTTGTGGGTCTTTAATTCCCTTGGATTCTTTTCCTTTCTATTTGCTGCTATCATTTCTCTGTTCCTTCTATTCTGTTCCCTTCTTTGGTGGTTTCATACAGAAAGTCTCTCTAAAACTTTTATATTCTTCTTACCCATTCCATGCTTTGTTTCCTCTTGCAGTCATTCTTTGTCCTTCTAAATAAACAGCTTATTCTAAGGTTTCTGTGTGAGGAAAGTTACTTCACTTGTTAGCTCATTCTTTCCCTTCCTGATCATGTTGACTCTGAGCAGTACATTTTCATGGGTTTTTTTACCCATTTTCAATAGTTTTTTTAAACAGTGTCTTGCTCTGGGGGACTGGCTTGAAATAACTAGATATTAATGTGGATGGAAAGCCAACAGATTTTAGCAACTGAGACTATCTTTGACCTCTTGATGTCGGTAATCTGTGGCAATTTTGAAAGCAATAGTGGTTCTTGAGTACTTGCTTTGAGTCTTTTTTTTCCTCACAAACTAGATTGAATATTCCTATCCTGCAAAGAATAGATGTGTTAATATCTTTATTCCCCACCAATTATGTCAACACACTGTGTACACAAGAATATTTCTTAGTTTTTCAGATAACAGGAAACCCACTCTCTGAATTTTTTGCAAAACAAGTCAAACGTAAAGCATTCTTTTTCAATTGTCAACATCATCATTCAGTTTCATTAGCTGTGGTATTAGTTCGGAGATATAATCATCTGAATCTATTGATTTAATGATTTAATTTTATTTGTGATATAAATGTGGTTATTATATTGCTTCACCTTTAATTAGCTTAGTCAAATGCAGAAATTAGCTCAGTAATGCGGATTAAGTATATGGTTTTTTTGCTCACTCCTTATAATAAAATACATTAGAAGATGGACAGACCGTCTTCATCCCAAACTGAAGCAAGATTAATCCTCTCTGTGAGCACAGGTAATCTTGAGTAAGTAACCTTCAGCTCAAGTGAGGATTCTTATAGTCCTGGATAAGAAATCTGCGAGTCACATAGGTCTCTTCGCAGGTAAATCCCCACAAAAGATACTGTGAGCAAATCACCTAATGCTGAGGTCATGGTTGCAAGGGTAACAGCAAATATTGGGTATAACCCAGTGAAATGCTTTTTCCAGACCCTGCTCGTATTCGCTTCAGTACTAGCAAAGTTCTTGCTGCTAGAATTACCCTGTCAAGTAATTTGGAAGGGTCAAAAATCCAGCCGACCTGAATCATTATCCATGCCTGTAAAATCACTCAGCCTTGTCTACGGTATACCTGTGGGTGCACAGATCTAGTGTCATCACCCCTTCCACTCCACTGTGACATCAAAAAGCCGTAACACTGTCATTGTACACCCACAGAACAAGTGGCAGCCAAATAAACATACACCCTGCTCTCTGTTATTGCTTATGTAAAGCGACTCTGATGGCGAAATGGGAAAAAAGCGCTATTTGCTCTACTGTCTAATCAGCAAACTGCTCTTTTAATGAATGTATTGTTCAGCTCAGAGTACTTCTATTGAAATGAATGTTAGCCCCAGTAACACCGTCGCTCATCATGCAAATCAAATGGTGTTTTCCTTAGCTTCTGCCAGTTATAAAATACCAGTGCTTGTCAAATGCAAAGGCAAATTACCTCGCTTTGCCTCTGGTCTTATTTATAGAACAAGGGAGCAAGTTGTTGTAGCCCTGAGGACTACCAGCTCTATGTTGCACACCAGTGTCATTTCCCTGTGTTGTAGGTTAAACTAGATCTTTCAGTATCAAGACAGAAATAAGGTAAAATGCCTATTTGCTTTAAAATTCTTAAGAATGAGATTTCAGCTGAATTTATCTCATGTAATGAAAGTTTGGGGCACCTGGAGGGACAGGACTCTCTAACTGGTGGGAGATTCCCAGCCTGAGTTCAGTAGGTGTTTGGGTAAATAGGATAAATCACTCTCGGAAGCTGTTTTTCTCCACTGACTGTTAGCAAGATATAGACAACTTGATTGCTGAATAACATCTACTTTTGATGCAGCAGAGGTGAGATGGGGCAACCATTTCAACAGATTTTTATCTTTCACCGTGCCTTTGAATACAGATGCAATGCAGACAAATACTCTCAGGGGTGCTACTCTAGTCCACCACAGATACTCAAGAGACAGATGGAAATGGTCATGTGAGGGAACAGAATTTCAGCAACCAGAGCACTAAGGTCTTGTTTTCAGGAAATACTCTCCATTACCACCACGCCCACCCCCCAAAGTTATGGTTCAAAGTCCACAAAGTTCCTGAGTCTCTTTTTTATTGAATTCAGTGAGTTTCAAAATAGTCTCAGCAGTGGTTTTCATACAGCAAATGAACAATACAAACTCCTCAATATATAGTGGATTTCCACGCTCTCCTGTACAGTATTGAGAACCTGCCATTTTGAATAAGGCAAACATAATTTAAATTGACATCTTTCTAACAAGATTAAAAATATGTATCATTCCTCTCATGTTTGTAATTTGTGATGTTCTTGGAGCAGGGACAAATCTCTTTAAATATTTAACAAGCTCTTGAAACACATAATGTGATGCTGTAAATTAATATTTGTCTTGAAACCCCTTTCATATGAAAGGGAAGACTTACCAAAAAGTCAGAAAACACTTAAAGGTCACACAGCAAAGCCTTACTCCATCAAAGAGAGCTCACTCATGGCCAAAAATAGAAACTAGTATAGGAACTGCAGCCTCCAGTTTCAAAGCTAACATAGAATAAGATATGTGCAAAAAGGGTAAAATGTGTGAAAACTCTTAGTTGCAGCTCTGAGCTGCCTGAAGGCAAGGCGGGTAAAAACAAAGCAGTCTATGCATACCATGCAGCTACTGAAATGTGAGATAAGGTTTGTGTGTGATGCAGAGCTTTCAGGTCATTGAACAACTGCTTGCCCTTATAGTCCTGCCATGGGAAATGATCTGGCAAGAATTACAACAGACATTTGTAATTACATACTTTGGTATCGCGGTTAGCCACTGCAGGATAGATAAAACCATCTGGTGAAATGTTTGTTTTGGCCTGGTCCCAGGATAATGTTTCAGATCTAGGTTCATTCTTCATTTGAGGAGATTTGACAAAAGCATTTCCTTTCCCACTGTGTGCTGACAGAGCCCTTACATGCCATTGGTTCCCTTTGACTCAAATAGAAAAATGCCATCAAGTAACAAAATGCCATCCACACCCCCAGCTCTCTGGGCATATCCTACATCTCTCTTCCAGCTATTGCTTTGCCCAATAACATTCCCTGGTGGAGAAATAGTCTTCATGCTCCTGTATCACAGATGAATGGCAAAACAAGAGACTACAGAGATAGTGTCTCCATTGCCAACCAAATGCCACATATGAATGCAACATTTTGAAACACACTGAAACCACTCTGTGGTGAGATACTGAGAACAGACAATGGCCTGCAAGGCCCCTTGCATGGGGTAGAAGTCATCATGGTTTGGGCCAAGTTGGCCAACAACAAGATGACAGATGCTCTCCCCCACCTCTTGCTCCAAGGAGAAGAGAGATAAAGAGATTTATGAGTTTAGAAAAAACTAAACTACTTTAATGAAATATTAATAATAAAATAAAAAGGAAAAAATGAAATAAATTTAACATAAATAAATATATACAAAACCAATTCAAGTTCCTAGGAAGATGTCACCAGCAGGCACTGGGAAAGTTCCAGACCAGACTCAGTGACAAATGGGAACTAGAACACACTGACCGGGATCAAAAGGCAGATGAGCTGACAGGGTCCTCCTCAGATGTCGGCCACTGAAGAAAGACGGCTACTGAAGAAAGACGGCCACTGAAGACAATCCATTGAAGAGGAGCCAACCTGACCCCTTTGATCCCTGAGCTTTTATACTAAGCATGGCAGCTGGGATGGAACACCCAATTGGTCAGTTTGGGTCACCTGAGCTGCCCACGCCTCCCCACAGGTGCAGCTCCTCCATGGGGCAAACACCCAGGTCAGCTCACCCTGGCTGGCACCATAATAAGCATGAGCGAGAGCCTCTCTCACTGAGCAGAAAGTTGGCCCTGCTCCACCCCAAACTAGGACAGAAGTACAATGCAGGACGGGCAAGGATTGCAGTTCATCATATACAGTGTGAATGCCTGATATATCTGCCTTTTATGAATTCTCTCTTCTTCAGTCCACTATCCAGCACTCGAGCCAGTAAAATTTTCTGGGTGAAAATTTTGTTGGTACTGACAGGTTCCCAAGAAAAATGCTTGTTTTTTGAAAAACTCTGTGGATTAGGATTTCAGGGACAAGTAGAAGTGGAGTGTGTATTTAGTCCTGATGCCTTGCAAGACTCCAGTTATATGACTGGTAAGAAATGGAATTAATGCAGCTCTGAAATGTGGAAGTACCTTGCAAGAAAATTAAAGAAAAAGATAAAGATAGAAGCATAGAAGATAATTTTGGTATCTGCAAGAAAATTAAAGGCAGAAACAGCAGCTGTTTTGAAACTCAACTTTGAGAACTCAACACATTGCTTTATCCTGCTGCCTCTAAATTGTGTCAGGGTTATTCAGTTATCCATTCAAAGATGATATTTTGTAAATATTATGTCTACAGCTGCCCTGTGTGTATTATCATGACAGCTAATAAAACTGGCTAGCAGTCAGACATCAACCTCTTTAAGCTATTGCCCATTAGATCCTTCAAATCTTAAGTATTTGTCTCTTGTTTTGGGCCTGCCCTGACATTAAGTATATATCAGAAATAGAGCTAGTTGAAAGCGAAAAAACCTCAAAGTCTTTAAAACTATTATTTTCTTCTCTCTAAATTTGAATCTGGAGCCAATGGCTTTATTGAACTTGTATCTTTGGATTTTGGGCAATTGTACTCCATAAGACCAGGAGTGGTTGTTGTCCACCTTGGCTTCCCTCAGTGCGTTCTCATAGGGGGAATTCTTACTATTGCTGAAGACCAGAGAATTGTAGGAACTTCTCCTTAACTAGATTGAGACCTGCTAAAAGAGAGCTTTACTGGACTAAAATTTTAAAAAGGGAGAGAAGCAGTTAGGGAATGACAATGACGTACACCTGTATTATGGAACCTATCACATGGACTATATTATTCCAATGGTTATATCCATTGGATTTAACCATTATGTGGACTATATTATTCCAGGGTTACCCAGGGTGCTGCTCCCGACAGTGGAAAATACAGGACGTTTTTAAAATTCTGCACAACTTCCAGTTTCTCAACAGCTACTGTTGCAACTAGAGTCTTTGCCAGAAGCCCAGTCAATAGCTACAGGAACTCACCAGGTCACCAACTGAGATTTCTTATCTGATTCATTCTCTCACATTCATATTGTTTTATTGCTTGTTTTCTTCTGCTTGGTAAAGTGAAGTGGGATCCAAAGGCAGTGTGGGGGAGAACAAGGCAAATCTGGATCACTCCAAAGGGATGCACAAATACTGGCGTACTGCAAAATATGAATAAGTATTCAGGAAGGACAAAGTAATCCCTCCACTGCTTCTTTGAGCTTTGGGAAATCTGACAGTATCGGCTGTGAGGCTTCCTTACATGAGGCCTACCTAGTAGCAATGCTTTAAAGACATGAATACTTTTCGTAAAACTTGTAGATCATTCCATTAACAGGGTGATGAAAAATCGTATTAGCCCCTTCCACACACACGCACAAACATCTACACATGCAGGCAGATTTGGCATTCTTCTTTGGAGCCCTTGCTAGCTTGTGTGAAAACCTCTAGAAAGCCAAGCACTGGGATAAGATGATGGATGGTACTGCCAGCATATCCAGAACCAGCAACTTTATCCGTTCCAAGGAATGGTCTCTGTCCCAGCTATCACCATTAATAAGTCTCTGGCTACTGCTGACAAAGGGAAAAAAATGGCAGCCTGTTACTATACCTGTCTCTGCTACTCACTCAGCCTTTGGTTTAGACATTCCTTTCTCTTGCCTCCTTTCCAATGGGGATTTAACTTGGAGAAGTATGGACCTGTATGGATCTGTATGTAAGCACTGGATGTGTGAACAGGCAGAAATGTCTTTGTCCTATTACCTGATCCACTAAAGTCACGTCAGCGTGATGCACAATTTAGACCACCACACTGTTGTCGGTCAAGTGCCACAGTACTTCACAGTTTTCCACATAGATGCCTCCTGGGGACACACTTCCTTTTTGGAATTGAGTGCTCCGTCTTTCAGTGTTTTGGATTTTTGTTGGCTTTTGTGTGTGTGTATGGTTCATTCACTGAACTGAGAAGTCAATAATTCACATGTTTCTAATCAGATATAGAAAGATACTGCCATGCCTAACATCATGAAGAACGTATGCAGAGATAAGATCCTGAATCCAAAACCAGGGGCATGACTCAGAAGTTTAATTTTATCTACCTTTTTTTGACAAGTTTGCCTGAAGACTTTTCTTCAGACGGCATGGACCTGAATTAAACCATGTTTATTGCCCTGATGACTTTGTTGTTCATATTAACCCTTTTGCAAAGAAAAAAAAAAAATCCTTGTGACTAAACCATATCCCAGAACAGTGCCTGTAAGAGTAATGAGATCACTGCTTTTCTGACTCATCTCAGATAAATGGGCTGCTGGAGAGAAGAGTTTGTGCTGCACTCCAACCAGTCAAGCGTCATCTGCAGTGATTCAGCCTTCAGATAATTAGCTTGGTGTAATTATTTCAGGAATCCCCACATTGGGACTATTAAAGATGACAAGTTAACTACATGATCCTGACAGGCAGGTTCACCATAAGCTGCAATCCTCCAACAGCATGCGTTACTCCGTCTTAAGGAAGCTCAGCTACAGAGCACCCAGCAAGAGGCTGGGATGGGAGCACCCCACAGACTCTGTCTGTTATCCTGCCCTGGAATAACTCATTTTCAAGCACTTGCCTGGACCAATCTGGAAATAAAAGATTTTAAAACATTTTCACCAGGCCAATATTCTCACTTGTAGCAGGGCTCAAGACAGAGGGACCTCAGTGTTCAGTCCCATGACACACCAAGAATCCTTGATGCAAGTTCATAAATACATTTCTGAGCATCCTCAATGTAATCAACATATGTTTGTGAGGAAGGGACTCAGGAAGGAGAGAAGATCTGTGTGTTCTACACTGTCAGGCTGCACACACTTCATGATCATCAATTGTTTCAAGACCAATCACAAACCTCCAAAGGGTCAGTATCTTTTGATATGGTGTGAGACTAAGAGTTATCTTTGAAAATTCTTTGAACTTTGAAATCCTACATGCTCTGCCTGAATTTAAGGGGAAAAAGAAATCTTTCACCTTGCTTTGTCTGAGTTTATTCATAGACAAAATAGGAGAAATAATCCTTATATTCTTCCAAGAACCAGAAAAATATCCAAAAGCATCTGAGCTGCAAAGAAAATATGGCCATTGAAGGTTAAGCTCCTAGCCTCTATAGGAATTATGAAAATTCACCGGCTATCATTAAGCTGATGTTTTTCAAGCATATCAGTATTTTCTGAATGGAAATGCTATGCAGTGCTAAATGGTAATTTACTTTTTTTCCCTTGTGATTGATGTCTTCTGTTTACTAGACTGTCATGGAAACAGCATCTGTGATTCCGAGGACAGCTAACCGTTGCTGTGTGCTATCCTATTAGAGGGAATCCTGCAACCCAGAATTCATATGAGCTTTGGGGAGAGACGGGGAATTGTAGCCTCTGTAGGCTTTGGGTTGGCAAGGTTTTCTGTGTTGATTTAGAGAAAGATATTGGAGATATATGAGAAATATAAAAGAAAAGGTTCTGTGTAAGATTAGAAAGATAAAATCTTAACTCCCCCAAGTGATCAGAGAAAGCAGTCAAAGGATCTTTGCCTTGCACAAAGATAGAAAGACAATAAACAGAAACATCTGTAATATGCATTTGAAGAGGAGAGGTTAAAGATCCCTCAGATAACGTATTAAGAGAGATTTTTTGTACAGTCAGAGTTAAATGGAAGGCACAATTTTCAAGCAAGAGGTGGGCTCATCTGAAGCAAGATTAGACGGTCGTCTTTCTGCAAAAATGGGAAAATTTTCCATATTTATTGAGGATAAAATACTTCATTTTTTTCATGATGTAGCTGAAGAAAGTTTTTCTTAAGTGGGATAGATCTGAGGAACACTTGGTGACACAACGGCTTCAAATGAGCTATTTTCCTCAATTCATGTATGGCTCAGTTCACCCACATGACAGGTGCAGAAGTCTTTGCAAACAAGAGTTCCTGCAATACACTTAGCTATAACACCAATACATGCTCACTGACACCTGAAGCAGGATTAACAGGGGGCAGAAGGGCAAGACAAGGGCATGGAGAAATACCTTCTAGCTGTTGAGGGTGAGGGGATAATAATTAATATCTTATCACTCTTCAATGAAAAAGACACTGAGTTGCTGTAGGGTTTCTGCGAAGTGGCAAAAGAATAGCTGAGGTACCTGCTTAACTCCTACACGTATTTTGTAGGGGAACATCTGATTTTCTGACTCATTCTCCATTGAGACCCAGTACCAGTCCATCCAGACAGCTTTTACGGAAAGAAAATTCACTGTCTAGCCAAGGAGCCCTTTGTCTCTCCAGGGAAGAAGAGCTTCCCAGTGTACCTAAATAAGAAAAAAATATCCCAGCCTGGATCATGGCCTGTGAAAGGATGTGGTTCTGGGTTCAGACCGTGGACAAAGGCCCAGAGCCTAAATATTCATACACACCTGCTCTTGATATCTTGTAGAGTCTTTAGGAATCAGCTTCAGAAAGTAAGTGAAGTTCTATCAACAGGAGATGGGGTTATTTAATATATTTTTACCAAACTGACTTTTATCCTAGACGTTTCTCCTGAACCTTCCACAGACAGTTGTTGGAGAAAAGACAAAATATCTGAGTATAAATATTCATTAGTCTGTTATCAGTTTAATATGCTTACAATCTTCAAGGAGTACTTAGAGGAGGACAGCTACTGTGTTGGAGTGTTTTTTAAAAGGAGTATTTTGAAGCTCAGGAATGTGAAAAATGCTGTGACATTTCTGTGGCTAAATAACTAATCTGGAGGGGGTTTGTTTTTGTTTTTCTGCTCAAATGTTTAAAGCGAACTATTCCTAAATGAGATTTTCACCAGAAATTGTTTACCAAAATCTGTGAAAAAATAAAAACAATTATGAGCAATTATGTATTTGAGTAGTTTGTAATCTATGGTGGAGGAAAAAGTTGGAAGAAGCCGATTTCATTAACTGTTACAAATGATTCCTTCTTCTCTTGCCAATGGACTGCTTCTCCATCAGCAGTTTTTAGGCCAAATTTTCATACTTTGTCTCAAGACTATAAAGAAGAGATTCTTCAGACAAAAGTATATTTCTTGGAGAAACTTCAGGAGACAGCTTTCTAAAATAGAAGGAAGAACAAGAAAGAACAGACATGATGTAGCTTGTAATACTGCAGACACTGTTCCTCAGGAGAGGTAGGATAAGTCTGCAAACAAGAAGAGTGAAATTCATTTTTCTGCTTTTTTACTTTCCCTTACCCTTTCTTTTCCCTTTTACTTTCCCTTACCCTTCTATGTCCTTTTTTATCCATTCATTATTTTAAGTTATGCGTTCTTGACAGTCTATCAGTTTAGTTACTAACATTTCCAGTCCTTTGGATATCTAGGATGTTGAGCTAGCTTCTTTCAGAGCCAAGAGATTCCAAAGCTGTGTAAGGTGCTGGTAATGCAGTGGTTGCATCAGTCAGTGCCCTTCAACATGCCCTCCTAGTAAGTCTACATGCATCCTGGACCTAAGGTGCTTATTCACTGAGGGAAAAATACTATCATC
The DNA here is from genome assembly GCA_013398915.1 of Dromas ardeola. Taxonomy (NCBI): domain Eukaryota; kingdom Metazoa; phylum Chordata; class Aves; order Charadriiformes; family Dromadidae; genus Dromas; species Dromas ardeola. The sequence goes on from VYZM01006819.1 coordinate 114,486, forward strand.
CTGTCCAGAACTTCGGGTTTCACTCTTATACTTGTTTTTTATAAAAATGGCCACCATATCAAGTTTACACTTTGGGTATTTTTTCTCATGGTTTTTTCATAGCCTTATATGAAGTACAAATTTTAGACTATACATTTAAAAAATTATTTTTGATTTATAGTTACTGTTTAGTGGAGAACACAGTGGAACAGTGTAGGAAAGGAGATCTGTGCAAATGAATTGTATCACTCCAGCCATGCAAATAAGTTGTACCACCCTGGGGAAAAAAACAAAACAACCCAAAACTTTTTAAGAAGCTGTCTCATCATTCCTTTCACTCTCATCTGCTTTTTTACCTGATTAAATCTGCTCAGACTATTGAAGAAAAACAGAATTTTTGGCTATCAAATCCAAATTATTACCAAAGGGGGTGGGGAGAAAGCACATAAAAAAATCTTAAAAAAGACCCTGAGGCACAGAGTTTATTTTGTTTTATTTAAAACTTATATGATAAAGTGACAGAGACAGTAGTGCCTGATTGGTCCTGACATGAAGCTCCCAGCTGCACAAAACATTTTGATAGGTTCACTGGCTCCTTCTGATTAGATCTGACAGATTATTAGAATAGTATTATTTGATGGGCCATGAGAGTAGGAACTGACATACAATTTCACAGTAAAGGACATTACTATCTGTTGCATGATGCTTGATTTTATTAGTAATTTTTTCTTTTTTCTATGCATCTTCTTTTTTTTTTCTTGTTTTGTTTTGTTTCCCTGATCCTCCCTGAGGATTTGCAATTTAACTTGTGTATGCTTAGCATATGTAGCAGGCTGGCAGCTGACAAGGTAACATCTTGGTCAAGAGTATCACTGTGAGATGTAGAGGGGCACTGAACAATGTCATCCCATTTTCTGTGGTCTACCTACCGGATTCATTTTATATCTACTGCAAAGAACAAAGTTATCTGAAAGACAAAAGGAAATGAATAAGAATCGCAGCAGAGACTTATTTTGTTGTGTATAAGAACCCTGGGAGGCATGACAGGTATTAAGCCTCCATTTCCACTCTCTGATAAAATAAGTGAATAGATGCACCGAGCCTTTAAAACAAATCATACATTTTTAAAGATGTGAGAAAACGTTGAGAGAAGCAGTGTGAGTGTATTCTTTACGGTGTAACCAGTCTTTTTTTATGTATCCAACACTTAGTACAACTGCCATTGCGATTAAGGGAATGATAGCTATGTGGAATGATGATAGTGATACAGGACAATTAGGAAGCCTGCTGTAACAGTGCATCTTTCATGCTGCTTAACCTACATCCCCTGCAGTCTGCTTACTGATTTTTTCTCACAGCACTTATTTTTACAATGCCAACCTCCAAGTTTCTTCAAACAGTCACCCCTTCCTATAGGCTGGGCTGGAAGTGATCATTACTGTAAAAGTTGCTTAACCCTTTTTATTATAACCCTTCTTTAACCAAAACCTGACTGCTGAATGGAAACAAAATACTATTCCGCATAGCAATGAGTCAAGCATCATGTGGAAAGAAATTGGATGTTATCAGGAGGTGAAGGTTATACCATAAAACATAGGAACAAATGGATCAGATTAAGACAGCCTGAATTACATTTTAAGTAGTGAATTTGCCACTTCAATGAAACTCTTTTTATGTACTTTTACATACTGCATTTGTACATGTAGGACGGTACAAAGTGCAGGATGGCATATTTAAATTTGTATCTTATTTTATAACTACAGTAAAGGAAATGTTAAATCATTAGAGAGAAATGTTTCCTATTATTTAAAAAGAGTGTATAACACTTGACTTTGGCTTTTCAGTTCCCCAAGTGCAACTGTGGCTGCAAAAATATGAGAATCACAAAGAAAATACATGAGAGTGGCATAAAGATTCTGAGCTACACATGTATAGAGGCCCCACTTATTAATAGTAAGCTAGATTGAATGTGAGGCAAGGGATGGATTAGATGACTTCCCTAGCCAATTTTCTACTATTTTCAAACCTCACGCTATCAAAATCTCTATTGTGCACCACAGGACTGTGTGTTTTACATGAAAATTTTTTGCCTGCAGGTTTTCTACAGCTCAGTCTAACTCACTACCGAGCTGTAGCTCTTCTCCCATCTTTATCGGACCTGGGCTCTTAAAAAAGAGCTTCATCTGAGAAGAGCTCCTGAGCTAGAAAGAGGTACAGCACAGTAGGCCATTGAGAAAACCTCTCACTGCATTTCATTTCACTCCCAGTGTTGGGCATTGTTGCCCCATTTTAAAACAAGAGGTCCTGTTCCCCTTCTTTAACCTAAACTATCACTGAAGTACGCTTTGGGAAACCGAACCACCAACATAATAACCGATGATTAGTAGTTACACATAAAATAGCTCCCCATTCAAGAAGAAAACTTTCATAGGACAGAAGGATCTGCCATTAGAAGACATCTTTGCAAATATCACTTCCTTTGTGGCTTCACACCTATCATCTCATAACAGCAATGACGCTGTTTAGTGGCTAATTAGGCCATCCACTCACACAATCTTTTAGCATTAGAGCTACAACACCTTGAGTTATTGAATGTCCTTCAAAGAAAGATTGTGGAATCAAGAGCTGCCGCAGCCTAGAGCAATGCAGATTTATCCATATAGTCTGGTCCCACAGGACCTGATTTAATGTCTACTAAAGCCAGTGTTTCTAGTCACCTAAGGAGGCAACGGTTCAGGTCTTTAATTTGTATATTAGTCTTTTCCACACCTAGATGCATTTCAATGACAAACCATCACACACAGTTAGTGCCCTGATTTCTCCCTGTCCAAGGAAATCTGCAGTACCTCTTCCGGTAAGGCGAGAAAGCCAGCAACGTCCTGGGCATTGCTGTGAAGGGAATCCAGACATGGGACATCGAAGAACCTTACATGTTTCAGCAAATGTTGAGACTTTTAATCTCAAACACTCTAATCCTGTGGATTCTTTTTTACTTACTGTGCTAGAAAAACAAAATAAATTTTTGTTTGAAAATAAATTTTTCTACCACCCCTGCTACACAGGCTAGTTCCTTCCAGGACAGCTCTCTGCTTCAGATTGCAGGTTCAATTTTGTTACATCCAGCCCCAACTGGGGAGCATCAGTGAAAGCAGAATCTCTTTCATCACTGAAAATCAGTGGTACATGAAAGAGAAGAAAACATAAAATGAAGGTAAAAGATAAAAATATAAGCAGTGATGAAGAAGGCACCTTCATGAGTGAGAATATTATCCTAATGCTATTTTTGGTCAGATTTCTAGGTGTTGGCTCTGTAGGGATAAATTGGCAGAACACTTATTTAAATAAAAGCAGTCCGCAACAGGTCTGGGAGTCCGTGGTCTGCAGTGCCCAGAGCTCTCGGCAGTTTATTGGCCAAGCCCTCATCACTCTACGACTCCTTCACACATGCTGAGGTCAGTGACATGAGAAGGAGGGATTTTCCTACACCTCCATGAGGAGACATGCTGCTGCCTTCTCTCTTGTTGCACATCCTTCCAGATTCGGCTGTTGCAATGCAATGCGCATATCCTTCCTCTGTATCAAAAGTGAAGTGAGTCAGGTATGGGAGACAGCAAAAAATTGATGCACGTGTGTGTGAGTGTGTCTGGGGGCATCAACACAATCTGCTGTCTATTGCTTCAGTTCCTCAGCTGGGCACGACTGCTGGCGTTTGAGAGCTTAGACACTGCAAAGTCTGTGGGAGATTCAGTGGACATCGCTCAAATTACTGAATGTACTCAGCAGTTCTGGATTGTTTTCATTGAATATTAGTACATGTCAAGCAGAGGCAGCATAGTAGAGAAAAGAATGAGAACAAAGTGGGAAGTCATGAGCTCTGATTTTCAAGATATGGAATGTCACTCTATGTTAATATTCCCATCAGCATAATAACATATTGGCTCGGTGATCCACCATGATGTTGCAGTGATTAGTTAATATCTGTGCAGCTCTTTGAATTTGCAAGTCCTTATTCATCACTCTGTTCCACCAGTTTTATGAGTTGGTGGTAAGAATCAGTGCCGAGTGCTATAAAAGTGATGGATATCACTATTAAAGCATCAAGATTCTTCCTGCAATCACTCACAGAGGATGAATATCTACAAAAAATTTAGGATCAAAACATTTAATAGAGTGGATAAATTATTCAGAGACACTGGCAATGATGTTCTCCTGTTAATTAATAAGATATATCTAGGGACTTCCGATTGTCTTCCTGAGTAAGCTCCACTTTCAGCTGATGCTGAAAGCTCCTTACAGAATGGTTGGTCTTTTGAAACGTTTCATTAAAATATTTCAATTTTCATAATTTCATATTTATCCTAAGAGAGAAAGAGAAATGTATTTTTTGCCTTTTTTTTTTAAGAAAAAATCCAGATGGCTGAGGAAAATTCACTTCTTGTTCAATGCAAATCAACTGTCACCACTATTTACAACCCCAGCCTTCAAACCTTTGAAGTGCTTCTGCATTTCAGATCTGGGTGACTTCACAGGATCTACCATGGTGCTTCACAGGTCACAGGTCCATGACTGCACGGTACAGAAGACCTGCTGGTTGAAGACAATCTTGGCCAAGAGCAGAGCACTGCTGTTCCTGTGGCTCTGTTGTAGGTTTGGCCCCTGCCTTTCCTATTAGCTGTTAAAAAAGAGACCAAAAGCAAGCAGATGTGTCCATGTCACTGGCTGTCTGGGTAGAGCTTCTGAAGAGAATCAAGGAAGGAACACACTCAGAGCATACAGCATTTATTTTCTTCAGGCTTAATGAAGCCCACTGCAACCAGCAGAAAACACTTCACTTTCTTCAGAGTCCTTGCCTCTGGCATTTACTCCTCCAGTAAGTCTGTGCAGAGTGGTGTGCAGGAACATAAACAGAGAAAATTGTACTGCTTCTAGCAATGACCAGTTCTCTGGACAATGAACCGTGTTTGGGCTCTTACTTCTGCCATTTTAGCACACAGTTACAGGAGACGTGGAGAAGAATATGGAGAAAAAGACAGGTTTCTGATGCAAGCCTATATACAACAACAATGAAACAACTTTCCAGGAGATGACCATGAAAAGAACTTACTAACACCAATCACCACTGAAAGGGTATGCTTATGTTCTCCATTTCCTTCTTCATCTAAGAGGTAGGTGTGAAAAAAAATAAACTACTTCATGACTAATCTGATAGCCTTCTATGAAGGTGTGAATGGATGGATAGATGAGGGGAGAGTGGTAAATGTGGTCTACCTTGACTTCAGCAAGGCGTTCGACACAGTCTCCCACAGCATCCTCATAGGGAAGCTTAGGAAGAGTGGGTTAGATGAATGGACAGTAAGGTGAATAGAAAACTGGTTAAAAGACAGAGCTCAGAGGGTCGTGGTTAGGGGCACAGAGTCCAGCTGGAGATCAGTGACGAGTGGTGTTCCCCAGGGGTCAGTACTGGGCCCAGTCCTCTTCAATATATTCATCAACGACTTGGATGAGGGGATAGAGAGCACCCTCAGCAAGTTTGCTGATGACACAAAGCTGGGGGGGGTGGCTGACACACCGGAAGGCTGTGCCACCATACAGAGAGACCTGGACAGGCTGGAGAGTTGGGCGGAGAGAAACCTTATGAAATTCAATAAGGGCAAGTGTAGGGTGCTGCACCTGGGGAGGAATAACCCCATGCACCAGTACAGGTTGGGGGCTGACCTGCTGGAGAGCAGCTCGGTGGAAAGAGACCTGGGAGTCCTGGTGGACAACAGGATGACCATGAGCCAGCAATGTGCCCTTGTGGCCAAGAAGGCCAATGGCATCCTGGGGTGCATCAAGAAGAGTGTGGCCAGCAGGTCGAGGGAGGTCATCCTCCCCCTCTACTCTGCCTTGGTGAGGCCACACCTGGAGTACTGTGTCCAGTTCTGGGCTCCCCAGCTCAAGAAGGACAGGGAACTGCTGGAGAGGGTGCAGCATAGGGCTACTAAGATGATTAGGGGACTGGAACACCTCTCTTATGAGGAAAGACTGAGGGAATTGGGTCTGGAATTAGTCTGGAAAAGAGACGGCTGAGGGGTGACCTTATTAATGCTTACAAATACTTAAAGGGTGGGTGTCAGGAGGATGGGGCCAGGCTCTTTTCAGTGGTGCCCGGCAACAGGACAAGAGGTAATGGGTACAAACTTGAGTGTAGGAAGTTCCACCTAAACACGAGGAGGAACTTCTTTACTTTGAGGGTGGCAGAGCACTGGAACAGGCTGCCCAGAGAGATGGTGGAGTCTCCATCTCTGGAGACATTCAAAACCCGCCTGGACACGTTCTGGTGCAACCTGCTCTAGGTGGCCCTGCTCTGGCAGGGGGGTTGGACTGGATGATCTCCAGAGGTCCCTTCCAACCCTATGATTCTATGATTCTGTGATTCTATGAGATTGCTTTGTGCACTACAAGCTCAACTTCTGATATGTTTTATTTCTTTATTGGGAAATGATAACACAGTCATTGATTAATGTGAAATCTTGCAAAGTAATACTTTAAAAAAGAGAAAGCCTGTATGTATTTCAAACTGCCACAGAAATGAATGCATTAAAAATATTTTCCCTTTATTTCAAGAGAAGCTATGGTAAAGGATGTAATATATTACCCTGTAACTCTGCAAGTCATTTTCAACACACCACCTACACTAAATGTATTAATAACTTCCCTAAGGTGAATGTCATGCAGAGCACAGATGAATGTTATTGATGTTTTCAATTTTTAAGGCTTTCTAGTGCAATTGGCTGAAATGTTTGCTTCTTATTTTCATGCTGTTAATTTTGCATGTTTCTCACTGTCAATATGCACCAGGTTAAGACTCCAAAAACACTCTTAAGAACCAAAGCTGAATCTTCAAATAATACATGTTTTATTTTTAAATTAAATCTGGATTGTCTTATTTTGCTGGAGGTAAGTCCCAAAACAACAGTTACAAAAAATGTATCTATAACTTCAGTTAAACTTTAACAATGTTGAATACTGAGTATTTTAATAATTTAACATTTTTAATAATTAAAATATATTGTTTTGTTTGCATTTTGAATGAAATAGAAAGATCACTGCTCGTTTCCATGTTAACTAGATAACTAATGAGTATGAATTTCTAGTGCAGAAAAACTACCTGTCCTCATGATCCCATGGGTCGTAAAAAGAGAATTAGATGGTAACTTTGAATCTGCTCACTGTTCTATGAATAAATTCCCGTAGCCGGCCTTCTCATGATAACTCTTTCACTAGGATAAACTCCCTTTCTAACTGGCATGACTCAGTAGCCTTTTTGGAATGACAGTGAAGAATTATTTTACTTCTCTCTCTGTGCATTCTGCTTTGGCAGTGACCTGGTCCTTCACTTAATTCACTGCTGCCTCAATTAATCCAGCCTTCTGGAAATCTTAAACTCCATCACTGGCTCTCATCCACTCCTTAACCATCACACTGTTGACCATCACTTAAGTGTAGAAGGTATGATTTCCATATAAATTAACCTACAGTACTTCAGTGGCACTTTTGGCAGTCTAGTAATGTTTAATACGAGCTAAAAAATTGTTATGTCCTGATCACATGATTTCTTGCCAGGAGGACAAGAAAAAAAAGCTTTTGGATTGCCTTACTATCTTGGACAGTCACACAACTACCACAACATAAAAAACAGCTGAAAAAACCCTAGCTTAATAGCACAAATGATGACATTCCCCCTAAAGTCTACACATTGCAAGGGAGGGTATATTCTTTTCAGGAACTTGAAACATTTGGACAAAGCACGGTAGCATGTGCAACTTCAGTCTCACATGGAAGAACAAGAAAAATGTGTGTAAAAGTGGAATATCCCAGTGAAAAATGCTCTAGTGGCTCATGAGATTAACGATACCTATGTAACAGAGAGAGGCTCCCAGGCATTTGAGACTCCAAGATTTACTCCACTTTCACTGACTGCACGTGGCATCAGCCCAGCCTCTGACCACCAGCCTCACCAACTTTGCAAGCCCAAAATTTATCAGTTGAAGAGAAAAGTGTCAAAGATGCCCACTTGCAGCTTAGCACAGGTTATGAAGTAATACTCCTTGCTGGGACGTCTCTCGTAAAACTAAAAAACAGACTGATAAAGAAAAGCACAGAGACTGGGAGTATGTATGTAAGTTTACCAAAACAGGTTCCTTCACCACAGTTTGAGATGTTGTCAGGCTTGTCTTAGGCACTTTTCCTCCCACATCAGATAAACTGAATACATAGATACCCTCAGACAAGCCTGCAGTAGCTGAAGTCCATTTACTCTGTCCAATGAACATTTCTGAACATTTCTGCAATAAGGCTTGCCTGTTGCCCTTGCCAAAATTCCCTCTTCTCCACACTACTCTAGGATGACACATAATATCTACTGCTGCTCTTTGCCAGCTTCAGTTGCATTGCAGCTGGTAGCTGCAGTGCAGTGATATTATTAATATAATAAATTTTAGAATTACATGATGAAGTGCTTTAATTTCCACCTTTGATCACCTTCTCTCAACCCTGCCCACTGACCCACCTTTACCCTCTAGCGTTTGAAACCTCTTAAGACTTCAAAGAGCTGCAGAAAAAGGTTTCTTTTTTTCCCTCATAGCATGTTGCCCCCTTAGATTAGAGGTCTTATTGGAGCCTTACCTCTTTCTGTGTCATTTGGAAAAATGTGTAAACATACTTTTAATCTCCTTCACTGGGAAGGTCAAAATGTCTAACATCACAGCAGATGAACTAAACTGTTACAATCATACTCTCCTGAATCATCCAAATCTGAGCCCACTTTCTCTTGAATATTCAAAGAGACTTTATCACCAAAAGATTAGCTTCCTTGACCCTCTGAGGCCTCTTCTGCATCCACTGTGCAGAGGTCTAGCATGTCATGTCAGCTTCAAAGAGTATGTAAGTATAATTCACGCCCACCTGATACTGCCAGAGTGGCGAAAATGGACTTGTGTGTAAATTAAAACAATGTCCCCTAGCTTCAGGTGTTTTGGCACTAGAATTGCTTAAATCAATATTTGAGCATTTTTAAAATTACAGTTCTTATTAATGATAAAGAAATGCAACATGTGTTTCACTTCTAACTGGGTGGCTCTATTTTTCTATATGTGTCCCCCAAACCAGAGTTACAAAAAATGAATACAGACTCTCAATTTAAGTATTTCAATGCCTCAGCTATATTTATTCTTTCTTGTACAATATTTAATATTCATTTATAGACACAAATATTTCCTTGATTTGAAAGGGTTTCAGTTGAATTGTTGAAGGATAGCGACTTGATGGGAGGTGTTTTTTGGGGAGTACTCTCCGTTAGTCATGGCTGGTCTGATCCTTTCAAACATCTGGCTGAATCTGCAAAGATGATGAATAGCCACACGTCTATCTGAACAGTGTACACAGATCCTCTGTAAAAATCAAGCAATTAGTAGACGTTTAACAATTCAGAAGCTGGTACTGTATGTGCATACAGTTACAAAAAGAAAGCCCAAGAGCATAACTATTGTTTGATTATGACAATTAAAATCTGAAGTTAAATTTCACCCTGCACCTTGCTGAACTTTATTTTGTAAAACCTATTCTCTGTGAGGGCCTATTTTTGAATTCTTGCCAATGTGATCTGAAAATAACCAGAACTGTTGACTTTCAGACCAAGTAGCAAATCTCTTCCATTCTCGTGGGTGTTTGAGGTGGAGAGAGACAGCAACTGTTGCTCATATGCATCTTTAGCCATGGCTGTGGGCATGAGAAGAGATGTAGCTCTTGATATGTTTCTATGCTGTGTCAATAAATATATTTTTAAATCATACCACTGGTACTTTTTTATTACTTTTTTGTAGTACTATATGTCAAAACCAAAAAAAGAACAGCTAGTGGCTTGGACTATTTATCCACAGAAAAGAATAAAAGCCATCAAACCTTGTGTGAGTTATCTGAACATGGGATCTGGAAATGAGGGATGGTTTCTGCCCATGTCCCTGCCTTGGCCTCAGTGGCAGACTGAGGGAGTAAAGAAATTTACCTTTCTCAGCAAGAGTAACAGGGCAACCCAGAAGCGTGTTGTTTTCTTCTTCTTCTATCAGAACAGTGTTAATTACCAGGAATAAAAGGAAATTATAGATGTTATCTGCTTTGATGCCTGTAAAGGCATCACAGAGAGAGGACCAGACTTGTGTCTACGTGTACAATCTAGCCCCATAAATATCAGAGAAGAGGCCTCAGAGATGGACACCAAAGGGAGGTTTCAGAAAGCCTGTGGAATTTTATGCAACCTGGTACATTTAGACAGGGAAAATATTTTCAAAGGAATATACTGGAGTTAGGGGCTAAATTCTGACTTAGATGAATGGTTTCAATGAGTTTGAAGACAGTTGCATGTCTCTGAATTTCCTGAGGGTTCAGCCTGGACATATTCCAAGTGACAACTTGTTGTTAAAGGAGGCGGCCAGCACTAGGCTGATCGTTCTTGTTGTCACTGTTATCCAGCTCCCAAAAGCCTCTGTGATACACTGATAAGGAACTGGTATGAATGAGTCACAGAAGGAAAATTACGAGTCAAAGAACAAACTACATTTCAGAATTGTTGACTTCCTTTTTGACTACTGAAGCAGGTGTGCCATGTGCATGGAAGATGCTGTTGATTTAGCAATACCGATGTTTGCTTTGCAAAGAGTCCATGTGGCTTCCCATGCGTGGCTGAGCTTCCTCAACTGCTCTTTGTTAAGCTTCGGTTTTGTTCTGTTTTGCAGGCAGGCTCTCTGCTTCCACAGTAACACAGCGCTGCAGAGTCAGAATTAAATACTGGCTTTTGATGGATTAAAAGCAAATATATGGACGACACAGCTTATAGCACCCTTTGTAAACAGCCAGGAGAATCCGCCGAAGGCATGCCCTGTGGGAGGGAGGACTGTTGTTTAACACGGAAACTTGCTCCAAGCAGTCACATGTCTCAATGAGCACAGCAAAGGTGCAATCCACGTGTTTGAGATGGGTGATGCAATCTGCTTCTGACTGGATGTAAACCTACCTACCATCTGTTGGACAGAAAGGCCATATTGCTACTTCATTACTGTGTCACCATGAGAAGATGGTTTAGCCGCTTTGCCGCTTGCTGTTCAATTAAAGTCTCTGACTCCAGGTCTATCCTGTCATTATTTTTACATAGCTCCATCTCTTCTCTCTCATCTAATCCAAACTATTGAAATGGTAAAGACATAGCACTGGTGGCAATAATTATCTCTGCTTGTTTTTTTGTTTGGTTTCTTTTTTCCCCCCGCCTCAGGGTCATCAGTTTAACTTTATTGTTTTCTAATAAAATTGAGTTTTAAAGAAACTGCAGGACCCCTGCATTGCCGGATAATTGTATCTTCCTCAAATTAATAACCAGCTCCAGAGAGTACAATTAGGAATGAGAAATGTGGCAAAAGAAATATGCCTAAGTGTGTAGTTTTCATTAAATAACTGAGGAGAAATAGCCAACATAATTATTACAAATCAGCTGGAGTCCTGATTCGGTCTCCTTTATTTTTCTACTTTGCAGCCACCACCACTAGGAAGCATTCGTTGCCTGTGCTGTGGGACTGGGAGATGTATAGCACCATTCTTCTCGGTGAGCTGGTCTTTTCTGTTCAAAACCTCTGTAGGATTTCTTTTGAATTGGATAATTTATTTACTGCATTACAAGCTTGGCATTGGCCCAATTCAGCTGTCATTTTAGGGGGGTGATGGGTACAAGGAAGGAAAGTCTGAATAATCTGTAAGGCTGTTACCTGCTCATTGCACATGTAGACATGAAAGACTGACTAGAAACAGTCAAATGATCTTTTAAATCTATATATAGGTATATTGCACTTATTTCCAGGTGGATTTGTTTTGATCATATGTATGTCCTATTGTAATCTGGTTTGGTTGGTTGCTTTTGTGGTTTTCGTCCATAGCATCCCCAATAATTGAGATTTACTCACACAAATTCACATCAGAAATATCTGTGAAGCTTATCTGCTCAGATGCAGGTGGAGAATGAAATTCATTCCTGGGCAGGGTTCAAGCTTTCTGCATCTCACTTCAGGTCTGCTTTTGACACCTGCCCGACCACAGCACTTTCTCACCCCATGCGTAAAACCTCCAGGACACCAAAAGCAGGAGTTCCTATCACCCTTGTGATAGGAACATTGCAGGATGCCTGTTTCTGGACTGACTGCAGACACCTGCCTTTGGTTCACAACTGGGATGGACAACCTCACAGAATGACAGACCAGCTTTTGGCTCCTTCCACAAGCTGCTTAGAGTCTGGCTGTGGGAGGGGGATTAAATAGGGAAAAGACCTGGCTTTCCATCTGAGATTTGCTGGCCACAGCAGCTGCATGACGTAATATTTCAAAAGTTTCCCAGATTTACATGCAATTTCTCTGTTATTGCAATGGATGAAAAAGGATGAAAATGGATGAAAAACCCATTTACATTTGACTTATAGTTTAGCTTCTGCTTCTCATTTAAATATCAATTACTGTTCTTTTCTCCAACCAAATGTGAATTTCTATGGGTGATGTTAACCCAAACACTTTAATATATCTTTTTACGCTTTGGTCATATTTCTTTTTGAAATTTTATGTAGAAGTCAATGAGTTTTAAGGACATACTCCGATGGAGCAAATTAGAATTCTCCTGGGATAGCTTTATTGTCATTATTGTTATTGTTAAGTATTTTAGTGCTATATTCTCATTAATGTTCCATTAATTTAAATTGTGCTGTTGTATATTATGTCTTCAACATCAAATATGGGGAACGAGTAATTGAAACAGAACACTCACTTCCATTATTTGAATTATAAGCCATTTCGTAACCAAAACACTTTGTAACCAGGCTATCTAGACTTGGACTCCTTTGATCTTTTTTGAAGTGTTCATTGGAGAACTTAGTGTGAGGTGAACATATAGTCTATTCAGCCAGGCTGAGTTATTTGGGAGCAGATTTGGAGTTGCCCTGTGCTTGTTTCGGGGATGACCTGGCATCACGATCTACTCAAGCCATCTAGACAAGACTGAATAAATTTAGTATATTGAACAGGTGTACTACCTCTCATATTCACTTCTGAGCTGATTGATAGGAGAAAGAAACCAGACGCCATCCCTGAAATTTAACGGGATTTCCAACTGACTAGGAGATATTTTGTAGCTGAAAACATATTTTTTGTTGCTGTGCTTATCTTTTCCCTGATATAAGTGAAAAATTAAATGAGGATTAATTGTTTTTGTACCAGTTTTAAATTCATATGATTCTCATCTCTGCATTTCTCACCAATTTCCACAGATGAAAACCAATCAGCCTATATGAAATTTAACAAGTACAAATGCCGGATGCTGCACCTGGGATAGAGTAATGGCAGACATGAGTATAAACTGGGAGAGGAGTGGCTGGAGAGCAGCCCCACAGACAAAGGATCTGAGGGTGCTGGTCGATAGGAAGTTTAATATGAGTTAGCAGTGTGCCCTGGCAGCCAAGAGGGCAAACAGCAACCTGGAGTATCAGACCCCATCATGTCTATCAGTGTTTAAGAGGCATTTGGACATTGCCCTTAATAACATACTTTAACTTTTGGTCAGCCCTGAATTGGTCAGACAGTTGGACTAGATGATTGTTGTGCGTACCTTACAACTGAAATGTTCTGTTCCGTTCTGCTCTGTTCTATGCTATGCTATGCTATGCTATGCTATGCTACCCTACCCTACCCTACCCTACCCTACCCTACCCTACCCTACACTACCCTACCCTACCATGTTCTAAATCCTGAGAGAAATTTAATATTGATGGCCTACCTCACAGACTGAGTCAAAGCCTACTAAAAACATTAGGAGTCTCTCTAGTAATTTCAACTGGTTTGGGATCAGAATATGGAATACAAAACCAGCCTCTCACATGGGTTTGATTTTCTTATATTCACTACTATAACTTGTTACTTAATTTAACTTGTCATGATGAAAGATCAACATACACTTCTGTCATAAAATGCTCTTCACTGGGTTTTGTTCTGGTTCAAAACTGTTTCAAGACCAGATGTCAGGTAAAGAAAAGTAATTTGTTCTACCATATAATTGCCATGTTTTATTTCTACCAAGGGGAAATCAAGCTCAGCCTCTCATGGAAAAGAAATTATATCACAAGTACATGAAAGAAAAGTTTTCCTTCATGAAGCTTAATATGAGCAGAGGTTGATTCTGGACATCAGAAAGCAAATAGACTTCCTTCAAGTTTCATGTCTGGTTTTGTTTATTATTTTGTACTGCCTAATTCAAAATTTAATTCCTCCTGGGGGAAGAAATCCCAGGCTATCTTATTTATAGCTCTGTCACACACTGATTAGTTTGTTAGTTTGATATGGATTACAGTTTATGCATGTTACCAACTCTTTGCTAGAGATGTTTGTGTTTTCTCCGTCATGGTGACTTAAGCATCTACCATACATTGCAGCAGCACAAAGCAGCTTCTCAAAAAAATTCTTCACCGGTGATAAATGAAAAGAAGACTTTGCATGGGGCAAATGAGAGCCATATAGCAGTCTGATCAGCTCTGATTATCACTGAGCTAACTGGCTGGTAAGCAGTATCTTTAAGAAAAGAAAGACTTTAGAAAAAATAATGCAAATGCAAGCAGATAAAAAGTTTATTCTTCCCAGTAGCCCAGGCACATTTTGCTCATATTACATCTTCTGCATATAGATGAAGAAATAATTAACCCTTCAGTTCATGTATTAAAACTTACTCGCTTTTAAAGTCATAGTATTACTTGACAGTAGTGACATACTCTGTTTATACACCATAGATCTTTCATTAGAAAATGCGTATAAGAACTGAAGACTCTTGACCAGTTTCAAGGTCTGCAGGATACTGGCAACGTTGCTGTACTGGAATATTTTTAATCAGTCATGTTTTCCATGCCTTACATAATGATTCTGTCATGCATGCTTTATCAATTTTGAGCCTTAGGCCTGTGTTTGTTGTAGAGTTGGAGTTCTGTATAGTATGCATTAAATAACCTTCGAGTAAGCAAGATAAAATATATCGGCTAGCTTCCAACATCAATAGTGTGCACCGAGTAAGAAAACCTATGTCTATCAAATTATGCATGTGCATTACATTATGTCATATGTGCCATGGAACAAGGAGCCACTGCTCAACCTTGTAAGCTCATTTGAGATCCCATATAATGATATCTGCATTTGACTTACTTAACTATCTGCATGACAGTTATTTCCAAGCTGCAGTCCAGTTTCTTCAGAATTGTTACATCTTTCAAAAAACAGTGTATGACTAACACAGAGAAAGTAGTTTTCAGTTAGAAATGAAATTCTATAAACATTCAATTTTTGTTTGGAGTTTCACAAAGGGAACTGGTGAAAGAAGCACGTGTTCCTCAAAGCAAACACAAAGCCTTCAGAATTTGCTGGCATCATTGGCAATAGGTCACATCTGTCACTAGCTGTGGCTAGCACAGAAGTTGTGTATTTAAGAGCCTGACGTGGGCTACAGAAAGACCTTTGCAATGTCTTGAAAGCGTTATATATAACCACAATGTTGAGGAGGTGTCAGAAACAGAGGACAGGAATTTATATCTAAACTCCCCCAAGATAAAGAATTGCTGTTACCCTTACACAAAAAATTGGAGACTGAGTGAAAGACTAATATGAAGAAAAAGGCAACATGGCGTTTCAGAAATACACCTCCAATATGTTCACATCTTTCTAAAAGTATTTATGATGTTTAACTCTTTAGATTCAAGTGCCCATTCCGCTAGGTAGTGTTTGAGAATCACAAAAGTTGCCCAAATATCTTTGAAAGTTAGGTATTATCAAGCTGCAAGAGAGTGAAGTTTAGGTTTCTGATGTCACATAGTGGTAGCAAAACTCCCAAACCATCCTTCAGCTTATATTTTCTTGAATCCTTGGAAAAGGAAAAGGAAAAGGAAAATTGCTGAGGAACCACTGTACAATTTTTCCCTTTTTTGAACTTCCTTGAAGTTTTCTATGGAGAATATTTGGCTTCAGTAACATTCAGAAGCTCTCAAGAGATAAAGAATTCAAGTGCTTTGATTCAGATTTTAAATGAAGCACGTCTATGTTTATCAGTACAAAGGGGAAGGAATCTGTTCTTAAAAGCAATACAATACTTGATTAAAAAAGAACACAGAGTAATAATCTGGAGTGAGACACATTGATGAATAATGAAAAAGCAAAAGAAATACAAATCGAAGAAAGACAGAGTTTTCACAGTGGGTTAGCTACATGGGATGCCGATTACACTCAGAAGCTATTCATGTGTTTTACATACTCTATGAAACGTTAAGGAAAATCAATCCTAAGCACCAACGACACAAGGACTCCCCTTTCCTTTAGAAAAAATGTCATGGATTCTGTTCTTCATTCTTGTCAACTGCAGTAAAACAACCAGATATGGCAGTATATAACCCTATTAACCACTGTGTGCGCTTTTGTCTGGAGTGAGGTTTCTTTTAATGAGGTGTTTCCTTTTTCTGTCAATTAAATGTTTACAGCCTCTTAAAGATGTAAAGTCAGTAACAAAGGACATTAGTAGAGGATAAATCTATTCTCTAGTCCAATGCCTTGCATGATCACAGAGGCATAAAATACTGAAATGTGACTTCAGAAGTTATAGGGGAAAACACGGCTCCATTTCACCTGTCCTGCTTTCTGCCAACACTGTACAGGGTTGGCAACAGCTAATAGGGGCTGCACACTATTTCATGGCTCTCATCAGCATTGATAGTGACATGCATGCACTAGAACTTGTTAAAGAGCAGATAAAGCTGCAACAATTTAAATAATAGATAAA
>VYZM01006819.1:131352-152973 GCA_013398915.1 Dromas ardeola
GCAATATTAGATAAATAGCAGCAGAGAGTGCACCTCTGGGGTCTACAAGAGTCAAACATTCAGCTCCATCTGTTCATATAGCCCAGATTGCCTTTCTTTCATTTTCTTTGTATCAAATGATTTACTCTCCTTAGCAGAATGTAGGTAGAGAAAAGTCTCTACATTTGCTGAGGCACAAGGTCTGCTGAGTAGGACTGATCCTCATCCTTTAGAGAATCACCACCTTTCTCTGTCTCAAAGTGGCTGTACACTGCCAAGATTCCTCCTTTGGATTGCTGCCACTTCTAAGAATTGTTTTTCTTTTAAATTTAATCAAGGGTGCTAAAGCTGCATTTGTGTCCATGAAACAAGCTTGCACACTCTCATGCGCTCGATTCTTAAGCAGCTGTCAACAGTGGAGAAATCTCAGTGGGGTTGTCAGAGGTATCAGGAAGATGTTTCAGCTGTTAAGGTCTGATTCATGTCACTGACTGAGTGAGAAGGAGATCCTGAAGCCTATATTTGTAAAATCAAATAAATAAAAAAAAAATACAACTAAAGAAAAGGAGAGGAGCTCCATAACAAATGCATAATGTACTTTGAAAGTAAATAAAACAACATGTATGACAGGTATGAATCACTAAGTTGAGACCGTGTTATTTTTTTTTTTGTTTTACTTTATTGCTGTGAGCAGGAAATCCCACTGGAGTATCGGACCCCATAAACAACATAGTTTTCTGCAGGAAACTAGAAGATTGTCCAGTGACCACATCAAGGCCAATGATTTGTAACTAAGCAGCTACGCAAGAGCAGGAGGTTATATATTCTCAAACACAGAGTGAGAAAAACATATTGCTCTGATGTATGGACTGTCTGCATACAAGACGAGAAAGTGCTCAAACTTAGTAGGAATTAGGTAGAGGAATTAAGGCTACAGTCAACAAAATGCACAGTTGAAAGGGAGTCAGGAAGTCTTTTAATCATATAGGATGCAGATTGCCCAGCTAAGGGTAGCGAAAATGTCAAATTTGGTTACAGATGCAAAAAAATTAGAATCAGTGGGGAAAAACTGACTAGAAGCATATTGGTTATTTCTCATGAGACCAGGCAGAAAAAGGGAAGAAGAACAATGAAGAGGTGTGTATGGAAATGGGGGAAAGTGGAGAATAAGGTGTAAAATGAACAGACAAAGGTGGGTGGACTTTCTGATGGTAGGGGTGCAAACATCTACAGCAAGCAGTGCTGTGGACCTGCAAACCCAAGCCCATGAGGATGACAGAGGGAACCTCAATGGACAACCCCCTGCACTCTGCATCAGTTCTGTGCCTGGAAGGCTTTGTGTGGGAAGGTGGACCAAAGATGAACAGAATTGCATCCTAATACTAAGTGGACTGTGGAGGAAAGGGTGACAGAATTTTGTCTTAATAGCAGCTGTGTGCAATTAATGAGATTTAAGAGTGATAAATAGCAGTTTCATAACTGTGTATAATAATATGCAAAATTATATAATTGTAAATTGATAACAGTGGTGTGTCCATTAGTTAATTAGGTTATTGACTTTTTTATTTTTTAGTTTCTTAGCAGCTTGTTGCTAAATCAATAAACACTATTGATTCTTGTATTGGTTATATTTCAAGGCTGCATTCTGAAGTCAGGCTGCGAGGTACCACTTACTGCATTATTCTCATTTGCAGAGTGGACTCCTCCTCTTTAAAAATGGAAATGAGCAGCTTTTCACACAATCTCATGCTATTGCTATGTTTTGGCTCCTAATTCAGGAGTCTCAATTGGGTATCTTAACTCCAGGCAGGAGAAATCTGATTTCAGCGTTCAATGTAATTGCAAGAGACCTGCATTATCTCACTGTCTAGTACCAACCTGCTGTACATAAACCAGGAGTTTCGCAGCACCCAATACAGATTCACTCTGTTCTCAGATATATATGATCTGTGACACTCTAGTGAACACATTTTATTAGCTGCTGCTGATAGGAAGAAATTTACCTGCACAGAACCATTGAGTAATTTTGAATTAGCATATTTATTTAAATCAAAGCATAGTCACAAACAGATTGTAAATTCAAAAGAGCAAATAAATTTAAACAACAAGTTTGGCACAACAATGTTTCTACGTTGCATTTGCTCGGATGTTTAATTTCACAATGACACAGTTACTTCTTCAAACTTATTTTTAAAGGTATAGTTCCAGAGAAATAAGTAATCATCATCCTCAATAGACCTGCCTTAAAAGTCAGCAAAGATGGGAAAAAAACCGACATTTCTATAGTCTTTCTATGGATATTTTCTGTGTGGGTTCTGTCAATTTGAAAGATGAGAAGAAAATTGATTCAATATTACTCATTCTAATTTGGGCAAATCCTAAATTATAGTTAATAATTGTAGGGACTATCACTCAAAGATAAGATGGACATTTAATCATTTATTTTTCTTGCTAAGAATTTTTTAAGATATATGGGAATGACAGGCTTGAGCATTACCTCAGATAGAATCAAAAGTTTCTCAAAGTTACTGCAAGCAAGAACGTACAGCAAAGAATTGTGGGTAATAGCAAGTAAATTATTATTTAGAAAGCAAGGTTAGTTTCTGGAGCAAGATTAAAAGAGTCTGATATGCACAGAATTGTATGGCTCCTTAAAAAAATAACATCCTTAAAAGCTGTTTTTATTTTTGTTACCATGTAATTTTAATTTCACTTGTATTTTTCAGTCTGGGTCATTGAAGTAGTTTATAGGAAGTTTAACAATGCTTATATTGCTTGGCAAGAAAACATTGCCCTGAAAGGACATTTGCAATGCTGCTTTTCAAAATTTTGTCAGCCTCCAAGAGTCAATGTACTGAAGTGGAGAAATTAGTTTTAAAAGCCTGTGAAAGTATTAGCTCCAGTATTTCTACAATTAAAATGTAAATACTTCTTGTATGTTATTGCCGTTACTATTTTCACAGACTTTCTCATGAGTTTTTTAAGGACTTCTACATACTTTTTCTCATTGGATATGCCGGTATCTTTATACCAGCCCAACCTGCTGGTATACAGCTCAATGTCAGCAGTGCATGTAAATATATACCTCTACAATATATACATTTAACACCACAAAATAGTCACCTAGAGTACCCATTTAAAAAATATCATTCAATCCTTTTACAACAAGCGTTTAAATACATTTTTGCAGTTGTTCTCCACTTCCATGTCCAGTACAGATTTGCTGAATTTTTTCGCTCCTAGTACTCTCTGGAAGCATAATTCCAACACAAGGGTTTCTGGAGACATTGAGAGATAATGGAGCACTGACCAAAGGCTAAACAGGCATCTCCTTCCTCATTCAGTCTGGTTGCTTTTATCAAACTACAGGAGCATGTCACGTAACTATCTCATGCTTATCTTACTTTATCACAAAATCCTTTTGTCTCCTGCTTTTAAGTCACTTCTGTTTTCTCCTTTTTTCTACCTGTATAAGTTGTAACCTTGATTTTCTGATTTATCATGCTTGTTTTCCCTCCCTCTTTGCCCTCTGTTTTTGATCAGGGAGTTAGGATCTGTATTCTCAGTCTTCGATTTAGCAGTTCTAGTGGAATTATTCCCGTTGTGCAAATCTGAGCACTGTGATAAAAAAATAACAATTCATATTGCTCTTCCTACTGTTGCCGTGCTTCACTGATAATGAAAAAAATCACTTTTGAAGACCTTGAATCACCACCGATCATTTGCTAATGGGCACTCCATAAACATGAATTGGAAGATTTGTCAGTGTTGCAGTATAAAAGAAAATATTTTGTTTGGGTAATTCAGATGTTCCCACAAGATCTTTGAATCTTACTGTTGCTGATAATAGGAAGGAACCCAATATACCTCAGAGTTTTTTTACTTAATCTAGAGCTGGGCTTTCCTTTTAGATGGATTTGTGTTTATGACTATTGCTTCTGAAATTTAAGAAGTGTTCTTTGAAATTCTTGAAATTGAAAACTTCTGTGGCTATATCTACCTAAAATCGAGGAGGATACACCCCTCTTCTGAATCAATCGGTCATAGAATCATAGAATCATAGAATAGCAGGTTGGAATGGACCTCAAGGGTCATCTGGTTTAACCTAATGTAGAATTTAGGAAGACCTAAAATTTATCCTAACTTTAACATCTTATTGTTAGGCAGTTTAGTTTAATGACCTGCAAAGTGGAAGTCAGACAAGTAACACAATATGACCTTCTCCTGCTGGAAAACTTTGCCAATAACAGCTATAGGAAGAAGTACCCTTGAAAAGTAATTGAATTTTTATGATAGGGAAGTGCTGGATTGATATGGATCTTTAGGAAATGAGACCTGCTTTCTGCAAGAAATCTTCAAGTTATTCATGTTAATTTTTTCCACCATGTTTTTTTATGTCTCCAGTTAAAATTTTTAAGCTCATATCCAGACATTTTGTGTTCGCTGTGTCAGGGCAGGTGCTGCTTCAGGAGCAGCAGGTTAGCAACTGGCAGGGGCCCAGGAAGGAAAGCATTTTTAAGAGACAGCCCACTGCAACATGACTTTCTGAAGAGTGCTGGTAAAGTTCTTAGTACTGCTGACTCATTCCAGGGATCTTGGATCAAGACAGGAGGGCTGACTTAAGATGTTTAGATGTTGACTACCCATGTAGACTCATTTTTGCTCCTGAAGCAGCAGTAGAAATTAAGAATGCACTACAGAACAACAAATTGCATTACATTTTTACTTTTCAGTGCCCGCGGAGTTGGTGACTTCGAGACTTACCCAGCTGTACTTAAGCCTGATGCAAAACTTTAGGCAAGCAGGATATGGCGGCATCAAAAGCTAAGGTGCACACAGACTGCATGTACCTTTGGGGTTAGACAGGGACTGCAAGAATGGTTTGTCCCTGGTATCCATCACAAGTGAGATTTGCCTTGAATCTTCATTAAATATCGTGCCATAAGTTGCTAAGGAAGTAATTTGGCTGTGTTAATTTGGTATCAGTTCTTTTACCTTCTTGTTCATTAAATAATGATTACCCTCCTCTCTATACTAACTTATTTCATTTGCAAGCTGCTTGACCACACAGAGGCTAATTTTAAAATTGGATTTAAAAGAGAGACTAAAGCTTAAACTTACCGAAGCATTCCACTATCTACTGCCACAATCGCTTCTAAATTTTCCAGTTCATTTCATTTCTTTCTCACAGCCTTGTTCTGACTGAATAGCAATCTTCCTGTCGGGTTATGTCCTCTGTTTAAATACTAGTGCAAAAACATTTTCATCAGGAAATCTTTCAGTGAACCCAGTTCTTCAGAGCGATATTCACATTTTTTCACTAACTGCTCCTATTGGTTATACAGTTCTTTGGTCTGTGGTCAGCTCTTTAGCTTTGTCAACCTAAATATTCCTTTACACATACTAAGATTCACTGTTAATTTACTGGTGCGTTCTTCTCTTTCTCCAGTATCAGATTTCTCCAGCATTGTGTCTACAAACAGCTTCTGACGCACCTGACAACACTCTTCAGCAACTTGTGTGTCTTCTCTCATTATACGAATGCTTCTGATCACAAAAAACCACACTGACTCTTCTATTCATGAAAATACAATTCTAGACTTTCTTTAGAGAAAATTTAGGTAATTTATATGCCCCAAAGAAATCAGAACACCTGGCACATTACCACATTCTCAGCTATGTGTTTTCATGCTGATCACAGCTTTAGCTTCGTCCTTTGCAATCAGTGAATATCGTGAAAAAAAAATTTTATTTGCATAACTGTATGGGATATGGTGGCTCTTCATGTGAACCTCCTTGGCATTATGTGGATACACATTTCTATGGATAAAGAAGAACTTTCCCTTTTTTTTACTATTCACCATGTTCATTATGCACTGTGTTCCTGCCTAAAAATGTTAGTAGTGTAGCTGGACTTTTTGACTTAAATAGCCAATCAGGAAGTGCAAATAGTAACTAATGAATAATGTCTAGTCAAAGTAGACAATAGGTGAACAATTGAAGGTTGAAATGTGTTTACATAAACTGTTGGCTGAACAATTACCAATGAGAAATTCTTTATCAAAGTAAAAAAATAGTTCAACGGGTGAGTCATATAAATAACTAAATTTATCAGGTAAATTATTCACAGGAAATACGTTGGCTATGAAATTTATTGTTGTCAAATGCTTGATAATGCACATTGAAATAATCTGAACCACACACACATTCTTGGTTTTGAAACCAGCTGTAACCATTCTGAAAAAAAACCAACCAACCAACCAAACAAACAAAAAAAAAGCTAGAAAATTAATGTAGTACCACTTCAGATGGCTTTGTGAAACTGTCGTTCAGTGCACAGAATAAGTTGCAAATAAATACATAAATGAAATTGTTAGGATACATAAAGAGTGAATAGGAAATGAATACTGGGAAGTTCATAACATCACTGGAAATTGCTTGTGAGATATCACTTGACATTTTTAATTCAGTTTCATCATCGTATCTCAGAAAAGATATCGCTGAAGGTGAAGGGTGAAGAAAGGATTGACAAAATATTATGCATAATGTAAACACAGTAATTTCCACAGAAGGAGAGATTTAAAAGATTGGGTCTGTTCAGTTTGGTGAAGCCATGACTGAAAGTGGACATTTCAGGAACCTAGAAAAAGCTCCTAGTGAACATACAGAACATGTAAATCAGATATCCAGCACCTACTGTCCTCATATTTCAAGAAGAAGGAGGAGAAGGAGTTCAATAAAACAAGATACAAGCTGAAGCTGATCAATAGAAATACTTTTTGCATAGCTTGTGGCTGAGGTACAGAGCCCACTGACACAAAATAGTTGTCAGAATAAATTCAGCAGTCTTTATAAAAAGCAACTGACCTTTATATTGATATACTGGCTAGATAAATATAGGGGTCATGTAACCCTCATCCTTCAGCATGTATACCAAGTTCCAGTTGAGAAGAAATAGTAAGACATTTCTCAAAGGGACAAGTGATTCAGTCTTTAGTGACTGTATCTCTTCTGTGCTCTCCCAGAAAGAAAAAGAATTTGACTACCACTCTTGCTCTACCTAGCTCTAGGAAAACATGCTAGAACCAAAACACATACATAAGTACATGCAAGAAGGAAAGGATGGGATCAGCAAGAGGTTGATTTCAATGAATCTCCTCCAAACTGATGGCAAGCTACACATTGATACACAGGACCTGGTAAAACCACACTTCTTTTAGTAAAAAAAATAAATATACCAACAACAAAACCCGGTATTATATAATTTGAATCTAGCAAATGGGTTCAGATATTTTTAGAAATCTCTGTGGTGCACAATTACAGAACAAAAGTGCAGGACAGGACTAGTATGTCTTTGGCGACACAGCCTTTTCTCTAAAGGCCAAAATACCATTAACATAAATAATACATAAATATTTCAATCTCAAATGTTAGGTCATCTCCTAATGGCAGTTAATTAGTTGCCTTTCAGCAAGGGAATTCCTCATTCAATATCTCCTAGGAGTCTTTTCAAATATGGTCTGACATATAGATTTCCATTGTATTACAGAGATTGCCATAACGTTAATTTGTCACACTGTTTAATGGAAGGAGCCTTTGCAAGGCATAGGACCCCATGATCCTGCTCCAGTTTCTGGAAGCTGTTTCCGGATGTATGAAGGATTTGATCTCTCAGAGGGTGAGTTCAAATAGCATCCCAATTTAATGTGCAGTTAGCTAGCTCTATGCTAATAAGAAAGTACAATTTAGCATCAAGTCATGAAGTTATTTGAGGGAGACAAATGTAACAGGAAAGAGCACATTTTCAATTATGTCTTTCACAGACAGTCCAGTTAATTACTGTCTTTAATAAGTAACCTCGGACTTCATACATTCTCCTTGAAAAGGAATGGGTGGGATGCTTAACACGGCCAGTCATCTTTTCCAACTTCTATCATTTGCATGTTTTTTTCAAATTAGCTAGTGCTTCTTATATTAGCACTGTGACAACTTTCCACTATATCCAGTGACAGGAAGAAAATTTTGATCTGACTTTGAAAGGCAATGACTTTCTTTTCTTCCTTTTTTTTCCTTACGGTTACTTGTCTTCATTGCAGAATTTCTTCTAACATGCAAATACCTATCACCAATTGTACGATCTGCAGATGATGGTTTAGCTGTAACTCATAGATATCTAACAGATAGATTATTATATGTAATATCAAACTAATGTGCATATATTTTGCTTTCATTTAATGTATATCTAACATTTAGAAAAATTGAGTTCTCTCAAGAATGTGGTGAGGAGGCCCCAGATTGTGAAGCCCCTGGACCGGGACTTTCTGTCTCTCAGTTTGCAGGGCGCAGGCAGCATTTCTTTGAATGGACACCCATCACTCCTCTTCTGAACTTGACCCAGGACCACTGACACTTATGTGAATATTTCCATTTAATACAGCAAGCCCTGACTGGGTCATGGTCCATCTGGCTGAAGGAGTAATACTTTAAAGACTGAGAGGTAGCATAGCCCAAATTTTAGCTCGCTCTGTTACAAGGAAGTTACAGGCTCTCTTCTTAGCTCTGTGACTGCTGCAGACAGAACTGAGCCCACTTCGTCTGACTTTTCTTTACAAGATTAAATTCTCATATTAAACCAGTAGTAGTATAAACTGATAAGGCAGCTTTTCAAAATGCAGTCAGCATTTATGATCATCTCAAAATACCTGAAAATTGTGGAGTTTAATGCTGCCTAGTTAAATGCTGGCCTACATATCTATAAAAGGGTTAGTATAAAGGTCTTTATGGCTACTGTCCAGTTCTATCTTTTTAAATAAAAAAAAAAAGGTAGAACTTGGCCTCAGTCATTTCCTCTAAAATTCATCTGGCAGACCAGGGAAAACAGATGTGTATCTATTGGCATATAAAATGCAAATTCAGTTATAAATAAGTGTTTGTTTCTAAGATTTCTTTCCCTTTTTTAAAAATGGTAAGATATAAAACACTAGTATTCAAATTCAAAATGAACCCGCTAACTTCAGAATGAATACAAAGCTTTTGTGTTCATATTTCTAACTGCAAAAATATTTTTATCTTCTTTTTTTTTTTTTTCTCCAGATAAACCACGCATTTAAGGTTAATTTGAAACAATTCTTCTTTTCTCCTCATTTTTCAGAATTGACAGTAAACTGAAAAAAAATCAATGATTTACAGAGTTGTCCTCCATGACCTAGAGTTCTGTGATTCATCACTCTTTTCTCAAGTTTCATTAGCTTTTGTCTAAATTCTCATTCACTTCTGGAGGTACATAGTTTATTCTCTGCTTCGCCTTCCTTAAGGAAAGAAATGGTTTGCTCATTTATAGCATAACCAACAACTGCATTAAGTAGTCTTGCTACATATATGCCTTGAGCAAATCTTTTGACAGCTAAATAAACATGAAGGCAGAAAATAAATGATTCAGAATGACCAAAAGTCTTATGATTTCTTCCTTCTCATTTAAAATAGATGCCCTGATTAGAAGTTCTGACTTCGGTAAAATCTGCAAATTTTGAATATAGTCATTAATTTATATCTTACAAAAATAAAAAAAGGTTACTTGGCTACACCTTTCAATACATCTGATTGCTTATATTTATTCCTCTTTGTAGTTGAGGAAGGTTTTTTTTTATTCCAAATACTGTTCTGATCAGTGATTTGCCTCTACTATTGAGTGATTCTTAATAACTAATATTTTGAGATTGCTATTATTATCATTATAAGGTATTCCAGTGTAAGAGACTAGAAATTCTATGCATTTTGCATCGACATTTCGCCTGAAATCCAATTGAGGGATGAAAGAGTAGGAAGCAGAGTTTGACTCCTGTAGGTGTTGCACATTGTTTTCTTGCTGCCCAAAACAAGGATGAAAAATCTTTACTCACAGTGAAATCACTGTTTCACAGTGAAGCGAAATGTAATTTGTATAAACCTCTTTTTTTAAACACTCTCTGCTGCTGAAGTTCTCTGTAAAGACTGGATGTTTTCATGAGCATGTTCTCAGCATCAGCTTTCCTGGAAAATGTTATGAGGTTATTGGGGATGGGGGCAGGAGAGAAGGAAGCTGGAGGGAGAGTTGTAATCAAACTTCAGCTCTGTGCCTTTCGTCACCAGAATTCCTGCTCCTGCACAGCAGAGCCCCAAATGTGCCCATGTTTTTCAAAGGGCTTCCTTGAGAGGAGAGAACAAAATATTAAAGACACCTGGATATATTCAGTCCCTTCATTTTGAATGATGTTAAAGAAGAAAACTAAAATTCCCTAAATAATATCCATAGGGACACAACACTAAGGGGGAAGTAACTGTATCATAAAATCACTTCCCTTATAATGATTAAGTTTAATTGAGTAGATTCTGCAGAGCATCAGTTCCACATGCCTCCATTCACCATCAGCCACTGGTTTCTCATTAGCATGGGGCAACAAACTGATTGTTTTAGTGGCACCTCATAAGCCAAAACTGTTGTGGGAAGAGAGTAAAGAGCTCAAGGGTATTGTCAAAGTCTGACACACCTGCATCAGCAGAGAACCTGTCAAATTCCCAGACCCACTGTGAAAGCGGATCACACACTGCATTTCAAAATAAACCAGCCCTTTCTCCACTCCCCTCTACTCCCTAGAGTTGTGCCTGTCGATCTGGTCTGGTTAAAAAAATCACTCCCAGCATCAAGTTACCCAAGGAGTCTGGAAACTGGCATATTTCCAGGGGCATGTTTCAGTTTGGCATTATCACAACCATAACCATGATATTTGTTGCACATTACCATGCACTAGGACCAAAAAAGTGCAAAGAAATTCAAGCAGGTGTTAAATGTGTGTCTGCAATATATATCATGGGAATCTATCATCCTCATAGTACATCAAATACGGTTCCATTTATGAATTAAAATCTTAAAGCTTTGCTTACTTGTGATGCCATATGGCTACTTGATAACCTGTAAAACCAGTGCCAAGATTTAAAACTGCGTCTTTGGGTAGGACTCTCTGTATTGACTACAGCTGATTCCAGAAAGATGTTAAAGAAAAAGCCTTGGGAGAGGGTTAACATCACAACGAAACCAAGTCCTGTGACAAGAATAGCCCAGATGGGTGAACTAGGTCTGAAGAATTTGGCTTGATTAAAAAAAAACCTCCCAACTGCTCTTTTGGATGTTATTTCTTATTTGACCACGTTACATGTTTCCAGCATTGTTTTTTTGTTTTATTAGACACAGCTTCCTTGTGTCCTATATATAACACATATTATTTTTTATATATAGGTATTATTTTGACCCATTCTTTTAGACCTCTGTTAAGCTCACACTGATTTTGCCAGATGTGCTGTAAGACTACAGGCTAATTTCCCCATAGCACTGATATATCTTTCATGAACTTACATTATTAACTGGATTGTGAAATGTCCTCCAGACAGCCTTCTGGTGTTATGAACAAGTAAGGTCTATGATCCTGTCTGATTTCATAAGCTAGGTCAGGGGTAAGAAATACTGTAATAGGGCTTCCCGAAGGGCCCTTGTCATCCGTTCAGATACTGTGGGAAGTTTTACTGATCCCATAGTCGGTGGCAACCTTGTCCTTCTAAACCAAGTGTCAAAAGGAGCCAGCACAGGGACCATCTCTCACAGGTGACAAAGTATCAGTTAGGAGAAGTCATGAAAGACCTGAAAGAAAAATAGTGACAATTCTGTTACAGAGTCCTGGGCAAGTTCCCATACATTGCAAAGCCATGCAGAATATTTGTGGTAGAAGTGAAAGCAGTTAACATTTACCCCTGTAACAGCAGGATGTCTTCAATGCCTTGAGACTCCTCGTGTCAAAATTCTTTTCATCAGGGAAAAACACTGTAAAAATTGTGCACAATTTGCTGTTGCTCCAATTGATCATCATCAAAAAACCCCTGTGCATTACTAGGTTCAGTGCTTAGTTCATTGAGATTGCTCGCATGGATGAAGGCACTTGCAATTTCTCCTCTTTCCTTGCCTGGCAGAATGTTTTCCATATGCTGTGGGACACAGAGGAGGGAAAGGAAGAAAGGCAAGGGGGGGTCAGAATAGCTTTTGGATCAACAATCTTAGAAAAGGAATTTGCAGCTTTTTCCTTCTGAAGCTGTTAAAAAAGCAAGATTCTGTTGCAATTATACGTTATTCTATAGCTTGGGAATAGGCAATGCCCTCACATTTTAGTATAAATTGTTTATT
The DNA here is from genome assembly GCA_013398915.1 of Dromas ardeola. Lineage (NCBI taxonomy): Eukaryota > Metazoa > Chordata > Aves > Charadriiformes > Dromadidae > Dromas > Dromas ardeola. Next base: position 143,540 of record VYZM01006819.1, read on the forward strand.
TACTTGCTTTATATATCAATTAATAACAAGATGGCACATTTGTAAATCTGTTCTCTTGTGTGGTGTGCAGACCCTACTGTCCATTTTGAGGGTTGAGGTTTGCCTCTCCTACTAGCTGTTCTAATTTATATCTCAGAAGATAATCACAGTTTTCTACAGCAGAAAGACAAACTGGATCCTCCAGTTCTTTCACGGTATGAACTTACGTGGGTGCTGATCCCAGTGGATATCACAAACAAAGTCTGGTGTGTAATGCATATGGCATTCTACGTGGCCATTTACTCTCCAGGAAGGACAGTGCAGCGCGTGTGTACTGTGTATCCACCATTCTGACCCAGCACCATTTTACACATCTCACAAATATAGTGGACTGTGTGGGTAAGAGGAGGGGAGGTCATTATGTATGTTATTCAAACAGGTCAGGGCCCGTGCAGCTCCCAAACATTGGGCTTTGTTGTGGGGCAAAGGTAGAGCTTAGCAGTGACTTTGGTTCACAGGGGACCCCGTCATATACCATGCACCAGGACACATGCTAGCCCAAGTACTCCTCTACTAGCCTGGCAAAAAGCATCTCCAAGAGAGTGAGGAAGGGGTACAGCAAGATACAAGAATACGGTTCCTACATCTATAAAATAATTTCCTTAATATGGACGATATCCCAACCACTCTCTGCCTCAGAAATTCGCCATCTACCACTCTAAGTCTTCTCCATCAAGTGTAACCAGGTGTTCACAAGAAAAGGAATAAATCACTCTTGGAGCTGGATGCTATGCCATTTACAGCATCTGTAGTTACTGATGATAATGCCTCAGCTGGCCAGACTGAGTTTCTACGGTATCTTTTCCCACCGAAAACCAGGCTACTGCTGTGGCTGTGACAGATGACGACTGTGGGAAGACATGAGGAGGAGCAATAGTGCCCCTTCACTGATGGAGAAGCAGGTTAGAGGTCTGCAAGCTGAAGTGGAAAAAGCTTCTTGTACAGCAGCAGCTGTCCCAAACCTCCTGCATTGTTGCTCTTGCTGCAGCCACAGCTTTTTCCTGTGTATCTACAAATTTATAAACTCTCTTGTATCTGGGTGCCATCTGTCATTCACATTATAGAAAAGTTAACAGCACCCTATATTGACTCCTTTTCTCGGCAATATTCAAGAGCCATTAAGAAATGGTTACAAATGCTACCTAGGTCCAACTGCATCATTTGTTCCATGTATACAACTATGTCTATGCTTTATTATTTTCTGCTTCTTCATCCATGCTTGTCTTCCATTGCAGCTGCTGTTCGGACTTAGGATGGCAGGATATACCGTGTATGTCTGTGTAAGGTCTACCATTTCCAGGTTCCATCCCACCTCAGTGTCCTGCAGCTTAATGCTAACCTGGCAGACAAACTTCCTTTATCTAGAGAGATGTTCTTACTTGCCGATCCAGTTGATGGGTGGGAAAGTAAAATTGTCTCATAAAGGACTTTTGGGCCACTGTTCAGTCATAATGTGGGGGTTAACAACAGAGGAGCTGATATTGCTCCATGGAAAATCACCTCATCTACAAAGTCCATTGCACATTCCTGAGAAGTACAGATCGAAGTGCAGCTGCTCAGTTCCTCTTTCTCTGTTAATTTGTGGCTTTTGCAGTTCATGCCACAAAGGGCACTCAGGGACATGTTGGAGGGTATGGTGTTGTGATGATCATCTTGGACCTCCATGAAGGCAAGGTACCATATAACTGCAAAATCCTACAGCTTAACATGGATTTACTCAGTTCCCACTAGGAAACTTGACAGAGTAAGAATTGCACATGGGATTCAGAGCAGCATTGATCACAGCTCTTCTGCATCCTTCTGTCCAGAGGCATCAGTCACTTCAATAAGACAACATCATCCAAAGCCCGTAGTTCGTACTGCACAGCAGCGTTGTGCACGAAGTGGCAACACCCTGAGCTCTGTTGCTGCAGTCCATGACATAATCATAGCCAGTTACCCCTCACTATTGCCTCTGCTATCTGTTTGAAGTATTGTGCTTGTAATCCCTTTTAACTAATAAGGGATGACAGGTCGGGCATTGCCAGCCAATTATGGACACCCTGAGCAAGTTACAGGGCACAAGGCTGAAATCCAAATGGCTTTAACCACTCAGAAATCACACTGATTCACTGCCTTGAGTAGCTTACAGTTAGATGGGGATGGCGACTGCAGATAAAAATAAGGAAACCAATCAAGTGCGAACACTTACTGCCCATTATAGCACTGGGTTTCACCACAGCCGGGGGTGACAGCTCTGCAGAAAGCTGTGTTTGTGTTGCTTCCCACAGCGCGGAAACTACAGCGGCTGCAGGAGGTGAGAGTCACTCAGACTGCAGCTCACCTCTGCAGTGGTATTTGCCTACCTCTTTCAGGGACTACAGGATTTACGCTCACTTAGAGCAGTTGCAAAAAAATCTAATCCCTCAACTATGTCGTACCTTTGTCGTGCCGAATCACCTATTATTTAACCTGGCACTTGTAGTAAAGTAAGGGGCGATTCTGTGCTTCACACACGAAGGACAATGTTTTGGAAATGTTCCTGGTATTTTCTTAAAAGACGCTTTTGCACATCTTGTATAATGAAATGTAGGAATATGGTAAAAATGAGATCCCAGCTGTACAGGAGCTCCAGCTAAACTCTAATAGTCTGTGACTATCCAAAAGAATAGTTATTTACCGCACATGAGCTTTTCAGCAGCTGAAATGTGAAAAACAGCCATCATCCTAAAACAGAGGATACTGAGGAAGATGGGAGCAATTTGTGTCAAGGTTGAAAAAAGCATGTTCATTATTACAGCAGACTGCACAACAAAATTATTGTTAGGACACAGAGAATTCAAGTATCATTTTTGCTTTCCTTGAAACATTTGTGCAGATCTGTTTTTGCACAAACCAATGTTCAAGAAGGATGTTTCATTCATGGGGATACAGCTCAGATTAATGCAGTCCTGTGCGAAGAGGTGCCTGTATATGAAGCAAAATACATTAGTGTCACAAGTGCTTTCCTGAAAAGGTAAAGTGTAATTCTGAATGCTTAGCATGAGAAACTTTAAAGGAGTCTGATTGTCAGCTCCTTCTGAAAAATTGCAAGCTATTTTTGAAGTGAGTTCAGGCTACCTGTCCCAGAAATAGGGGCACCTGAAATCACTCCTGACTCCTTCAGCATTAAGTCCCTGAATATATCAAATGCATATTTTGTTCAGCAGTAATGTTGGTGGGGATTAAGAAAATTATTAAGAAAGGGTTTGGAAAAAACCCTTTGTAATATAATGACAACAAACATTTACATAATCAGTAGAAAGAAGAATAAGAAACTGTTTACAGGCTTTACCAAGGCAGCAAGGTACCTAGTATTTCCTATGATGGCATAGCAGCACCACAAAATGTTCTCACTGTAATTAAGAGCTCTTCAATTTACATGGCTTAAGGCTTGAATGTCAACCAAAGTTCATGGAAAAGTAGGGATATAATATTTTCAGATGCCAAACATGGGTTTGTGTTGGCAAAGTCTTCCTGGCACAAGAGGCGCCTCTTCACACTGCACAGTGAACAGCACTGTCCCGCGCTCTGGCTGTGACAGGGTCCGACCAAGAGCTCTCTGCTGGCCACAGACCATTCGGGAAGACCTCAATCCCTGAACCCTCTAGAGTTACAAGAACATTGGTGCTGTCTTTGTCTTAAGATATCCAGCCTAATTTCGTGTCTTACAGACTCTGCCTCTTTCTCAGCCTGTGTTAGGGCTATTTGCCTTCCCAGCTCCTGCAGGCGGGACACACCAGCCTTGTCAGCCTGGAGCAGCACCTGAGTAACAGCACGAGTACTTTGAGCTGCAGTTTCAGTCCTCCTAGGCTGGAGTGCACGACTGATCAGCGCAAACATCTTAACAGAACTATGGGGCATTTTTGCAGTGATTTTCTGAGAAAGCTCTTTCCTAGACTCAGGTACTCAGGGCTAGTTTAAACTCACCAGTTTCCTAGGTGCAATCAGTAGCTTTTATTGCTACATAGCTGTTCCTTGGGAAATACATCAGTGATATATTTGGAGTCCAGAAAAGATGGTTTCCCTGTCTTATCAGCCTCTTAACACAAGCTCATGCTAATGAAGTTACTCAATAGGGCAAACTGCTTGTGTGATCCCTTTTATTGCTTCCCCATCCTGCTAGATGAATCCTCCATCTCTTCCCACCAACAATAGTAGTGAATTAGCCTTAGGTCTGACAGCTTTGTTCTCTCTCACCGGTATTCAGCTGGGATCCCATGGGTCCAGGGCACCCCTTGCACCCATTGCTTTCCATTCTGGTTCAGATCCTGGTTGCATTCAGCTTGCTCTTTGACAAAAGCAAACCTGCAGCTAGAGTGCTTCTATTTAAGTATACAGTGCCTAAATAAATTACCCTGTACCCTTAGTGCTGACCCTTTTGTAAATTTTCATTTAAAGTACAGCATAAAAACTAGTGGTAAAGCAAAATCCAGCAATATGGTTGAAATGGAGTTTGAAGATATATCTTGACATGTGTGCGGAGATCATCAGTTTCCCATAAAATGAGACCATATTTCATCTTTTCACTATCTCCTGTGAAGACTTTGTGCAATTCACAACAGAAACATTTGAAAGTGGGGTTGATTTGCCTTTTTCAGAATAAATACCTTGCTTCTGTTGCATAATCTACTTCTTGCCCACTTTTTTCACCATCTGTTGTGCTTGAGAAAGAAAATGACTTGTCTGTAGAGGCAGACAACATTATTCAGGAAAATGTGTGTTGTTTTCCAGTGTGTTTAATTGAGCTTGTGATTTTTTAACTGAATAAGTTAAAGTGAAATAAGACTTTAGATGAACAAAGAGCATCCTTATTTTAGCATGCAACAAAGAAATTGAAATTATTAGTTACCTTTATAAAAACATTTTTGTTCATGGTTTTGTGTATAGAAAATTTCAGAAAGTTAGAAAATCAGTTTCAAGGCTAAAATTTGATGCTCATAAGCATTTCAAGTAACACAGAACGTAAAACCAGAAGAAATAGGCTCAAAGTACGACGCAGGTATTGTAATATTTACAGCATATTTCAGTATTTTCTGTGGAAAGTTCAAATATCCAAATGAAAATGTTTTCCTGATTCTGGAATCATTAAATGTTTTCCTTATTTTGACCATCTTCATATGTAAATATTTTAAAAATGGTTTCTCTATAGAAATATCTACATCGTTAGTGCACTGACATTAATTATTTTTTAAGGATTCAGTAATCTCTGTAGCAGGGAAATAGGAGAAACATTTTAATATGATATAGGAAATGTCTTAAGCTCTTCAGAAAACCTCCATTGGAGGATTACAACCTTTAAAGTGAACAGCAAATTATATACAGAAGAATAACATCAGCATTAATCTACCTAGGGTAGTAATTGAAAACTAGCTTGGAGCTGAGAGCAGAACTAAAACACAACCCCCTGCAGTAGCAGCTTGCATTCAACACTGGCTTTAGAGCCATGTTATCCACCCTCTACACCCATTAGCGGCTGCAGCCAATCACCCAGCACCTGCACCATGCTCCTCTTCTCACCGTCTGCTGAGTTTTCTTCTGTGTGATAATTGCTTGTGCTGGTGACAGAGTTCACCACCATCTGTGGAAGACAATTCCTCCAGAGTTCAGTGTTCACTTGTTATTTCTCTGCTGGCACTTCATGAGCTGTGTTGTTGCTACTGCAGCTAACTGGGTCCCTTCCACTTTCCCCAACTCAGGTCCTCCAGATCTTCAAAATGTTTGCAATCCTCCTTCTAATCTATTTTTATTTTGATAATCACAGGAATGCATTCCCTAGACCTTCCTGCCTGGTATGTCCCTGCTCACAGCGTGATGCCCCATAGGTCAGTGGTGGCCCAACTCATTCCTTGGACAGAGGCACTGGAGCTGTTTCTGCTTCTTTCTCCACTTTGCCCTGACCTCTTTGCCTACTTTCTCTATATATACAGCTGTAACCTGTCCTGCCGATTGAGAACCTTTAAACAGAAACTTATCATCTGGCTAATAAAAAAAAAAAGAAGAAAGAAAATTGCTGCATTTTGTATGCTTCTTGTCTTTTGTTTTCAGGCAAAATACCTTTGACTGCGGGTGTGGATTATTGAAAGCCTTGGGCTCAGTGTTTGTTCTGCTTCCTTCATACAGTAAAGCAGACCATTAGTTTACTGAATTTCAGACATTCTGCTCAATAGTCCACAGGCTATTTTTGTTGTCTACATAGTTTTCTTAGCATCTCTGTGACAGTAACTTAGAACTTGATGGAAGCAGTGCTAGCTCATCTGCAAGCACCGGAAAAAAGCTCACAAGTTATTACGTGAAGTTAAAGGATGGTTATGATATGATTCTGAATCTCTCAGTAACATTAAATTCTATCCTTCATAGATATTCTCACTTATATTTTCTATGGGGTTGTCTGTCTGTTGGAAACTCCCCCATTCTGGAGAAAAGTTTTGTGTGAATATGGCTGCTGTTTCAGATGATTGAACGAGAAAAGATGTTAATTCAAGTTTCTTATGTTTGTACATTTTTAGTTCAGTACCCTCCTGGACCCTTGATATAAAATTAATTCAAGCTGAAATTTAAAAAGATGTTCTTTTCACATTATAATAATAAAAATACTAAGATCTCTTGGGAGTCAGTAAGCAGCAAGTGACTTGGGATTCAGTTGACTGTTACACGCGGTACCTCCTGTGCATGTTGGAGCATCTGCAGATTCTTTCTTGATTTCTTACTGCAATCCCACAGGTGAGATTCAGATCCAGAGCTTGGAACCCTACATTATCATGGATCTCATAGGAATTCTGGACCCAAATCTGTGAAAGGACTACCACTGTTTGACTTCCCTGAATGAAGGTTTGGCTATGCAGGTAAAGAGCTCCAATTCAAAGGCTGTGTCCCCGTCTCTGATGCTCAGAGTGGTTCATGTGCACACTTTCACAGATAGCTCTCTCTGAAGCTGACTGCCTGTATTCAACACGGTACCCGGTCTTGGGCTTACCTTCATTGTTTGCAGAAGTCCTGTAACCCTGAGATATCATCATTTTTTTTTTGTGGCTTTTGAAGACAAAAGTACCTGAAGTAACTTCAAGTTCATGCTGCAGCCTGCCAGAGTGGTGCTTCACAGCGCAACACCAAGGCTACATGCTAAAGTGCAGGCATGGTAGTAAGGATTTATAAGGATATTTCATGGTGCAACAACTGTTGGGATGGTATCAGAGGACTCGATAGGATAGACAAAGGTAGATTTTATGTAGATTTATCTCCATTGAGCTTTGGGAGCAGGTCCTGGAGGAAAGAATCTCTTGTATTTCACCATAGAGATACCCGATTCAGTCCAAAAAGGTCTTAGGAACAGATTAATACACAGGTATTAAGCATGAATGATGAGGGAAGCAGGATATGAAATGAACTGGGCATCTAAGCTATCAAACACTGTAGACGCAGTGCCCTGATAGAAATAAAGATCAAACAGCAGCTAAAAGAGAGAGAATTTTGAGGGGATGACATAGCTTACAGTCCTGTGGTAGATCTATAATCTACATCTATTCATGAATTGAATAGATTTGAAAGCTTGATGAAACAAGATCACATTCTCCAGATTCATAGACAGAGAAAATGCACTGTACAGAACAGTCAGCTATCACAGAGATAAATTTAGACAGGCTGATAAGACCATGCCTTACTTTGATGAAAGTGCTTATCATCAAAATTGTACTTTCAATGACTCAGTGCAACACCTCAGTAAATTCAGCCATTGTTATTTTCCTCTTATATACATTAACCACACAAAAATAAGGCAATACTGCACAGCCTGTGTCCGTGTTGCATTAACAAGAAGAATCTCAACAAGCATTGTCTTCCCACAATGTGCTGTAAATGATATGGCTTGCTACCGAGCCTTTTAAAAACAGTTTGCAAAGTAATCGAGTTCTGTCCAGAACTTGCTAACGATCCAACCTAAACTGCAGTGTTATATGTTAGGAATGGTAATGCAATGCACTTAGATTAATTAAATAAATAGAAAAGAAGAATCAGAAGGAATGACATGGTAATAAGTCCATGGCAATATAGTTGTGCTTGACAAGGAATATTGATTACTGGGGTGTTTCACATTTGTTATGCACTAATGCACTGAGCACACATAGAAAAGTGACAGCTCTGAAGTAATTACATAGGAATTGTCACTGCATTCATTTGTGTTGGGGTTATTTCACTGCACTGGCATTTCTATAAATTATGGCATGTCACCTTAGATGTATACAAAAGTTAAATCATTTATCCTCCAAATAAACATTAAAACAAGAGCAAAAAGGACCCTTTCCGAGAATTTGGACAAAGGCCTTAGTAAAAATTTGCAATGCCATAAGATTTGTTGCTGATTTTTTCAAGTTAATTGAAGCTAGATTTAATTGTTCTCCAGTCGTCAAGGGTGAAGAGAATACAACTGCAACTCTCTCCAGTGCCCACATTTCTGAGATGTAGCACTCAAAACTAGACTGAAATAAGATCAATTATTTTCCCTAGGCCATTAGATAGCCAACTGATACTTGTAACTTGCATTCATGAAGTTAACTATGCTGTCTGAGATTGAAACAGGTGACCTGTAAGAGAAAGATTCATGAGAAAAGATTCAAGATCCATCAGGTACCTGAGTTAAGACTACTTGTTTTATCTAGTCACCAGTCACAGCCTAGAACACACATTTTATTCAAAGAGTATTATGAGCTAGTAAGAGACATGTTTGAAGCACTTGCCTGTTGGAAAAGTGCTAATACACTATTTGAAATTTGGGATTATCCTTACAGCTAAAACAAGCTACTCAGATAATAATTAAGTATCAAGTCAATGCCTTTTTAGAGAAGGACTTGAAAGCTTTGTAAAAGCTGGGTGGGGGTGGGGGGGTGGGTACTGATTCACATCTGGAGAGAGAAAAAAAGGAAAAAGGAAAGGGAAACAGAAATAAGCCAGCATTTACATGAGCCAGCAACGTGCCCTTGAAGTGAAGAAGGCTAAAGGTATCCTGGGCTGCATTAGGAGGAGTATTGCCATCAGGTCAAGGGAGGNCAGCAGGTCGAGGGAGGTCATCCTCCCCCTCTACTCAGCACTGGTGAGGCCACACCTGGAGCCCTGTGTCCGGTCCTGGGCTCCCCAGTACAAGAAAGATATGGACATACTGGTGAGAGTCCAGCAAAGGGCCACAAAGATGATTAAGAGACTGAAGCATCTCTCAGATGAGGAAAGGCTGAGAGAGCTGTGGCCTAAAGAAAAGAAGGTTCAGAGAGATCTTATCAATGTATGTAAACACCTGGTCCATCGTAACCTGCTTTAGGTGGCCCCTGCTTGTGCAGGCGTGTTGGAGAAGATGACCTCCTGATGTCCCTTCCAATGTCAACCATTCT
>VYZM01006819.1:153023-217665 GCA_013398915.1 Dromas ardeola
GTGAAGGGAAAGGGAAAGGGAGAGGGAGAGGGAGAGGGAGAGGGAGAGGGGAGGGGAGAGGATGAGAACAAGTTACCTGATTCCAGCAGGCTGAACCATAGATATTTGTTTCCCACTAAAATAAAAATATGAAATATATCAGCTTGAACTACATAACTTTGGTTTTGCTTTTTTAGTTAGCTCACAATGCATTTTTGTAATATTTTGTGATTCTATCAGAATTATGAACCTCTTAATTTTGATCAATGACCTTTTTTTTCCCCAAACGAAATTGCAGGACTGCTTATTTAGTGCTCTTGAGGTTGTTCCTGTTGCTATGCTATTCTTTGTAAACAGCTCCACTAATAAAAGTATAACTATATTGTCCATGTCAATGACTTGGGCTTGTATAATACATCTCTGATACTTAACCTTTTTCAACTGAACAGTAGAAGAGTCTACAGTGGAAGAGATGTTCAGCTTATGATGTCTATGATTCATTACTTCAAAAAGAAGTTTCTCAGTGATGCATAAGCTGCCAAACCTGGAGATGTAACTTGTCCTGCATTTTGTGTGATTCCACCTCACTTTTTTTTAACTCAAGTTAGGGAAGAGATTCCCACCAAATTCCCCTCAAGAAATTTAAAAACAGGACTTAAGATGCTGTTTTCAAACACTAAACTTTAAAGCCATGTTAGAGAATTACTTCATATAGTGAATATCTTAAACTTTTAGAAACTACATGTATGAGAAAACTGAAGCAATGTTGCAGAAAAGCTATATGTCGCAGCTCACTCATAATCAGAACGTAAAAGGACAGTTTTCTCTTCGCAATCTGACCTTGCTGACAGTAGCTGAGAAAAGTATTTCAGAGTTAAGCTGGCACACATGCTAAAAAACATTAGTTCATAATAAAAATCCCGTGGCTGTTTCTGAATCTGAGGTAGGATTTTAATTCAGCAATAGATAAATTCTCAAATGGAGCTAGATTTTCAATTTGCTTCAAGGCTGAGGATTTTACACAATTATGCAAACTCTCTCTAGAACACTGCCATTTGCAAAATGAGGCTTAAATGTTACATGACACTATCAGTGCTCATCTTCCATCACAGCCAATGTATATTTTATATGTGGAACTGGAGGCGTATCTGGATTCCTTGATTAGAGAGCATTTGAGGTGAGGTTTCTAATGCTTTTGTGTTCTGGATAGGTCTAGCAGCACTGATTGAACAGTGTTTCATCATGTTTTGGCCTCTCTGACAAATTATGCAAGAGAAAATGAGGTATTAAAAGAGAGGTATACTTCTGTGTACATTACAGAATAGAGATCATTAGTTCCAGCTTTGGACAATGGTTCAGACAGGTTTGTAGTTCATTCATTTACAGCTGATTCTGTACCTGATCCAGTTCACCGAAATTCAAGTGAGCACATTTTAAGACACGAGTTGCCAGACAGTTGTGTATAACTTCACCTTTCCTCCTGACTTCCAACATCAGTGATTCCACCAGGAGCACAACAGTGAGTTATGGACCAAAAAGAATATATTATTTACTTCTAAATGCCAATAATGAACCAGATAGCATGATCCAGGGCAATAAAGAGAGGCAATTATTTTTGAAAACATGAGAAAAGACTCTGATTTGTGCTTTGTTATTCATGAAATACTTTTAATAAGTTCTTTCCCCGATGGCCACCACTCCTCATGTGTCATTCTCAGTGATCCCTGGGGTATCTTTCTGTAACAGTCAATTGTCTCTAAAGGTTGGGTGGTTTTTTTTCTACTGAGTGAATTTGATAGTCAATTTTGAGAACGGCTTAACTTCCCGTTAACTATTGCTAATTTACAAGAGAACTCCTATGGAAAACAAACAAACAAGCAAGCACATAATTTGATGCAACATCAGTTTAGAATACCAAACAAAGCCATCAGGAACAGCACAAATATTCGGCATAGCAAACGCAGGTGATTTGGGAGAAGGGGCAATCAAGCAAACAGCAGAGATATGTCATTCCCTGAGAGATCTAGTGTTATTTCTTTCATTTATTAATCTTCCTGTAATGTTCAGAAACATATTATGAAAAAACTCACACACACCAACAAATTTAAAGCCGAAGTTAATGTTTAAGAATTTTTATGTGTATTTAAAAGTTCATCCTTTTTCTCAACTCATCCATAGGGACAGATTTTTAGTCTAATGCCTTTCATGTAAAGGAATTACATGTAGCAAAGCTAGCCAAACTTCTCTACACGTCCTTTTACGCACTTAAAAAATTGCTCCCACTCTGCATTACATGCCAAATCCTTCTGCTGCAAACACAATCCGTAAGGGCTGGTGAATAGGAGGTTTGTATTAGGTCCATTTTCACTCCTGAGATCCACCTGCAGTCTGCTGACCTCTCTGTTGTGGCCAGCAGTGGTAATGCAAATCTCACTAGTCCTAAAATTCTTTTCCTTTCTGTTTTTTGAAGGAAAAAAAAAAAAACAACAAAAAACAATAGCATGGAGAATTCTGAAAGCCCATTATATTTGCATGCTTTGTAATTAATGGTCATTTGTTCTATAGAAAATAGAAATATTTCTTCCATGTCATCACACCTTTAAATGTTGCATTTAATGTAAAGCCCGAATGACTGATTAACACCTCATAGTGTGAGACCTCATTGTACAAATAAGGATGACTTTATTTCAATGAGCTTATACTCTAAGTAAAATACTGCGGTTATAAAATTTGCATAACTATTTATAACCATATAATTTCTGGTGTCTTCAAAAAAATTAATCAAGCTTTATAGCTAAGGCTATGCAAGAAACAGAAAGGTCAACATGCTGCACACTGCTTAGGTGTACCACAGTTGGCTGGCAGCTGGTAGGGTACATTTCATGCTCCAGGGAGCCCCTGCCACAAAAAAAAGATGAAGGCAACAAGGGGATAGGATATGTTACCTAGAAGTACAGGATCTGATAGTTACAGAACAGAAGACTGGAAAGTCGGGGAAGGGGTTTCAGGGCAATGTATGGAGACACTATAAAAAAATTCTTGCCAGCTTAGAGGATTTAATCATCTGGCATAGTCAAAGATGTTTAAAAGGCATTGCCCAACCAACAGGATCTAGTGAAGCCAAGAAAGGTGGAGGAGAACTAAAGCTCTCCTATAGGACTTTTTTTTTTTCAGTTTACTGTCAGAAACAAACCTGTCAAATTACATTATTTCAAGTCAACCTCAAATGTATCTATCAAGCCCAGGCAAAATATTTATTGTGGGTTGTTTTTGGGGGGTGGTGGTTTGTTTTTTTCTAGTTGAATGTCCTTTTTATCATTTTTACCTGCACTTTGAAAGAACCATTAGTTTGAGATGAAAATTCAGTACATTCCATTCTAAGCTTTTAACAGAAAGAAAGATTTTGCCTTTCTTGAAATGTTCCTTTTTTTTTTCTACCTAAAGCTACTTGATAAATTTCTTATGTTATTTGAATTAATAATTTCTGTTGACTCATTTCTGTGGGGTAAGCAATTGCTACATCACAGTCTCACCAGCTGAACAGTACCCAGCAGAACGAAACAACAGGTTTTCAGCTCAGACAAAAGCCAGTTCTTCCTGTGTTTCCTTTGAATCACTTCTGCAGCAGGATGAAACTAGTCAAACTGACTCCTTGATCACCCTTTCTGTGCAGATAAATCTCCCTGGGGAGCAGGGCTGAGGCAATGCCAAAGCCACTTCTCTCTTCTTTGTCAGATCAGCTCCCAAGGGTCATGAGTTGACAGGAATGAGTTGAAGGACGTTTAAAGCTGTCCTAACCAATGCCTGTCCACAGGAAAAAAAAAAAAAAAAGCAAGCATATAAGTCGTTGAAATTCATCTTTGTTCTCAGTCTTTAGTTCTTTGTTGGGCACAAATGGGCCAAACTACAGAGTCCAGACATCAGTCATCTGCCAAACAAATCCCTCTCCCAGCACGTTGCCTTTCTCAAGGGATCACGTGTTGCATCTGTTGTACCTGGAGTGCAGTCCTTTGGTTTTGATATGACATTTGTTTCCACAGCAACCAACTGGGAAATAACTATAGGTAATATAAACTACAGAGGCAGGATTGCTTCTAAATTAAATGTTTTTTAAAAGTTTCCCCAAGGCTGTCAGCAAACTCTAATCTTTTTAATGTTCTTGATTTCCTAAGTGGAGGAGTGACAAACAATTCCAACCTGCAAATCAAAATACAAAAGAGAACAAAAAATAAAGTTAATTCCATCTATACAGACATGCACTAAATTGCCAGATACAAGGCAAAATTCAAAGTCTCCAATAAGCTTTGGTTGCTTATTTCCCAGCTATTATATTATTAAAGGTTATCCTATCATCTGAGGAGGTACTTTCATATTGAAACTATAAATAAAACCATCATGGTTCACCCTAGGATATGGAATTTTCAGAGCAAACATACTACTTGCAATAACGATAACCAGGATGCCATTTATTCTCAGGTATATTGACAAAGCCTCATACTTCAGTCATGAGGACACTTCAAGAAATTACTTATTGCCTATTTATTTATTACAGTGACATCCTAAGTATTCCCAAAGATTAGAAGAATCAATTACTTGAGCTATTTAAGGCCAAAAGTTTCATGTAGAGATCTTCTTATCTGCCTTCCACATAATACAATTCACATTACCTTGGCCAATTATTCATGTAAGTATGACAGCTTGTATTTAAATACAAGTTTCACTACTAGGGACATAGCTGCTGTTTGACAGTAATACACTGCCCCAGATACAGCCACAGGAACACCACCCAGCTCTGCCAACAATGACACCTGACACAAACAAGTCTGTGCATTCCTGAACTTCAGAATTTTTCCTTCTTGGAGAAGGAAATAAGAAAAGGTCCAAAGAGCATCTAAGCCTCCCTTTGGGAAATTTCTAAGTCTACATTTAAATTTATCCTTTCTGGGGACAGCATTCATTCCATTTCTGTCTTAGGGGGGGGATATTTTCTTGACTGGGAGCCTTACGTATTTCATATGATGAAAAATCTTCGACGTTAACTTTTCCATCAGTTCATTGTTCACATTATAAACTTACTGTGTTGTAGATGCTGTGCAAACAGATACAGTCCCTGCCAAAAAAGAAGAATGCTTTGATATAAAATAAACAATAGTAAAGGAGAGAAAGGTGGATAAAGGTCATTGCATTAACGCTTGTTTAGTTATTTTGGCTATTTCAGTTAAACAATTCCATAAAACTTCATTAAAACAATGAGAAATGTTAAAAAAACCCTCAAACTGTAATATCATTTGTCATTCTAGCCATTAACTCTGGTGATTTCTGAGATATGGCAGGTTTTGATGAGGGATGTGTAAGCAGGGAGGATAATGGTGTATCATTGTGACATTTTATTATTCTGTCCATTTCCCAGTTCAATAAATTTACCAAAAAAATAAGCCTCAAAAGCTCCCTATGAAGTAGGGTAACACTGTTATTCCAATTTTATGATGGGAAAATGAGACCCTGTGGGTTAAAGCGAACAATACAGAGACTGAAGACACACAAAAACAGTGTGTGTCAGCTTCAGAATGAAGCCCACCTAGGTCCTGCTCCTTTCTTTTAATAGCATTACTGTGCTTGCTTTATACGGAGCCCAGAATATATTACAGAAATTGCCTTTCTTCTGTCACTGCATGGGTTGCCACAATGTGCTGAATGCAAACAGGGATGATTCCGGGGAACTGAATCTATAGCCATATCATTCAGAGCACAGGGACAGGAATGCTTGATGAATATGGGTTGCAAGGTATTTCCCTCACGTGGTCTATGCATTTGCCTCACAACACTTAATTCCTTCACAAAGTTTAAGTATGTGCAGAAAAACAGGTGAATGAAGCTTTTAACTTTTCTGCTCTCCACCAGCTGTTCTTCCATTCCACTGAGTTTTCACTTACTGCATTTCTAGATTGACTATGAAAGTGTGGGAGGTGCTGAAAAACATAGAACCACCTGAAAGTATGGAAGGAAAATAAAAAATAGGAAACAACTGAGAGACTAGTAGAGCTCACAGAAGGCACTCTCTCTGCTTCATAAGTTTGATTTGAATTATTATCACCCCAGAACTCTCAGTCAATGCCAGAATACAAAATTAGGACTGTGGCTAATACAAAAAGCAGCCAGAGGGCAACGATCCATATTTTTCTTAGGATTTTGTGCTCCGCAAGGTTACAAAGGGGGTGTTCATAAATAAAATGCTTTATCTTCCTCTTTGGGCTATTAAAAGGACAGGGTCGTTGTGATAATAATGAGATCTGGACTTGTGAGATTTCAGGAGAAGCATTTTACATTGTGGAAGCATACTGAACAGCTTTAAGACTGAAAAGTGTGACAGAAGTGAATGTCAATTTGGGGAAAAGAAAGATGGATCTGATGAATATCCTGAAGTCACTCTTGTTGTGCAAGGCATACAAAAATACCATAACACCTACACCTTTTTCTGTTTTTTGTTGTTTTTTTTTTTTTTTTTTTTTTTTTTTTTTTTTTTTTTTTTTTTTTTTTTTTTTTTTTTTTTTTTTTTTTTTTAATAAAAGAAGGCTTATTTGTCTCTTGGACAATAAATCCAAGGCTTATTAGTTTTATTTTGAATCATATGGCCTAGACATTTCTTTCCTGTTTTAAAAAGGAGAATGTAGAGAAAGAAAGTAGTTTGAACTTCATTTGCGCTGAGACTACAAGGAGCAAATCCTCAGCTCACCCACTTGTTTGTGAGACGGACTATGGAAAATTTACCCTTAGGGAATCCTGCTCCAAGATGCTGAAATTCACAGTTTCACCAACAGAGCTGACAAGTACTAGCTTTCTGTAGAGTCAGATGACCTGCTACTAGTTGGCCTTCCACGCACGGTCAACTGACCTTACTTGCCTCCCTACCCTCCCCGTCCAAGTAGTTAGATCGACTGCTTGAATTTTCTCTTTTCTTCTGGCCCAAATTTTACTGAAAGACTGCTGTAAATTCCTTGTGTCTAGCAATTCACATAGTGTATAAGAGCCCTGAAAGATGGAAAGTTAGTGAATAGTACTATTCTAGTGAAGCTGTTACAAAGTTATATTGGTAGTAGTGTGCAAATGCCTTGCTGTTGGTAGTCATGTATATAAGCAAACACAACAACGCAAAGCCATTTTTGTTTACTCCCTGTCTCCACTTCAGCAAATTTTACAGACTAAGAATAAGAATAAAAGTAGAAGAGGAAAGGAAAGCATAGAAGCAATTTCCTGGGACAACTTAGTACTACCTGCCTGAAGCAGAACCGTAGTGTACATCATGCCCTGTCCACTCAGACACACTACAATAGAAGCAGGTGAAGTTCATTACATTTTGACTCTGGAGCTGAGTGCTATCAAGGTACATGTACCAATTGAAGCTAGCGCCCTTACTGTTATTCCCAAACAGCACAATGAGTGTGCATCATTTATTAGCCCTTCAGCTTCAGCTCTGATCAACATATCTCAAGGTTTACTGTAAAACCCATCTACCATGTAAATTGAATGCTTACTGGATGTATGTATACAACATAAACTACCTCGGTCTCAACTTTTTCCACATTCCAGGATGTGTCAACTCTTCTTTTCTCTAGTTAGAGAAAACCTGCTTGAAGAATTTATCACTCTAAAATATGTTTCTATTAAGTCAGGACAGCTTTGTCAGGAAGGGGGAGCTGATATCACATGCAGTCTTTAAATTGGTCAGGAAGGAATTTAAAACATTCTTGAAGCTTCAGACACAGCAGAGTCTGTGCACAGCCTAATACTGCTTTCATCCTTGGGGCAGTAAAGCACAATGGGGGCCTTTCTCAAACGGGAACTTTCTAGATCATATGCAGGCCCTTGTGCAACTCATGCAGTGCTGCAACCTTATAGAACAGCTCTTTCCATAGCTACCTTAATTCTCAGCACTTAGCATAAACTGTTCTTCAGAAAAGTTGGAAGGATCTAAATGATGAGGTAGATTTTCAACGCCATGTAAGTTATTTCCTAAATGCTTATAATTATGTATTTTTAAAGGAGGGGGGGGTGAGAAAGGAATAATTATAATATGACAAATTATTCATCAGCAACTCCCCACACTAATGAGACATTTCACCAGGCAGTTAATTATACCAGAATGATTAGTGCATCCATACTTATGCTGACACATCTGTAACATGAAAATCAGGTTGTTCAGAAAAACCTGATGCTGTTACTAGACTTCACCAAATTAACTTAGTGTCTCAAAAACATTTCAATGTCTCATCTAAAGGATTTGCACAGCTTAAGTTAATTGGAGATAAGTTTATTCATCAAATCTTCTTTAATTTTCCACATCTAACTTCTAAGGGATTTTTTATTATTTTTGATAAATGATGCAACACTGAAAAGTAGTCACTTCCTGCCCTTAATCAGAGCAGAAAGTAAGTTACTGCTCTGCATCCCACAAAACACATGAATAACCTCACTAAAGATTTGGTATTTGGCATAGTTCAGTGACAGTTTAGTACATCACCAGAGTTGGATTTCATATTAAGTCTTCCAAAGCATGCTGCAACAGCTGAGCTAGGGATTGAGAACTGGATGCCCTGGGTCAAACTAATACTTCTGATTTCTTTTCGGTATCATCCATCATTAGTATTTTTCCCCAGAGACTGGCTCTCAGATCCATATGGAGCTTCAAGGATACGTCATCACTGCATTTTGCTTTTCTCCTGTGCAGAGTCCTTACTGAAATAACCCCAGTAGTGAAGGAGGCCTTGGGTCCCCATTCCATCTGGAGGTCTAATGTGAATAACCCTTAATCTCTCAAAGCCCTCTTTCTCCAGTGACTCCAGTCACTGCTGGTGCCTGGGGCCTCATTTGTATTTCCCCGTCCAAAGGTAGTGGAGACCAAGGACAATGTCTTTGGAGCAAGCCTGAGATGAGAGTAACAACTCAGAATCACCCTAGGGCTCCTCCACAACTCCAAGCCCCTGTTAGCTTCCAAATTAATACTCCACGGACTGTCCTGAGTGTGAGTTTTTTCATGATAACATCTTGCACTACTTACCATTTGGCACTGAGTTCACATTATGACAGATCCAGTCATTCTCTTTCCTTGGCCAAAACTCACGTGTGTATCAGCAACAAGAAAAACAACAAAAAATGAGCCTCTTCTTTCCCATCCTATTGCACAGGGTGGAAAATCCACACAAACACAAAGGCGCACTGGTAGGTGAAGCAAGTGGCTGCAGAGTAGCTGTGTGGCTGGAGTGAGGCAGGGGAGTCCATTACATTGATATCAACAGGTATTTTGAGAAGTCGCTTGCAACAATTTTATAAATCTCTTCAGAGTGTTATAATTCACCCAGGTCCATAATTCGTGGACTTCAGGTGAAGTGAACAAAGCACTATTGTTTCTTTAGCTGCAGCTAATGGCTGCAGTTAATAGCTCGTGATATTATGTTGGTGGCAGGGACAGGAACTGCAATTGGTTTTATTAAAGGGCAGAAAGGTTTGAGGTAACAGAAGTTGGGAGCACCAATGCTAATTAATTCCACAGAATTAAATGGTGGTGTTATTATGGAACCTGTGGTTTGAAATACAATGGATGAGGCTCGAGAGGGCCTCAAAAGCTTTTCTTCAGCTATTTTGATACCTTTTTTTTCTTGTCTGGGAGCAAAGTATCATGTAGAGAAAAAGAAAATGCACATATCATAAAGCACATCAGGCAGGGTTTCTTGTATTGCATCTGTTCTATAACCTAGGAGACCAGGACAGAAAGTCCTTTGTGCTTTACAGACTAATGCCTACATTCCATCGATTTAAGCTCAATGTTACATACACATGGTATCAAAAGGTAGAGCGTTAACAGAGGCTGCCCACAAGTCCCAGGTGTTCCTGTGGTAGAAGCACATCTGGCAGCTTAGCCAGGTGTGGGATCTTTCCTAAAAGCAAATGCCCTCAGTGCTGGGTGTTTCATAAGGCCAAGCACAAGCTGCCTGCACTGCAAGTAGGTATGCTTGGACTGGTCCTGTGGGAAAGCACGGACCCAATCTTTCATGCACTCACCCACCTAGGCATGCCTGAAGCCTGCCTAAAATGCCTCGTTAAGCATGGTCTTGCTCTCATTTTGCATGGAGAGCTAATATTTGAGTGTACGCTTCGCTCTAGACTAGAAGCAGAACACAGCTGCTGTTGCACCTCTCAAGGGCATGGACAGTAGCAAAGAGGCAAATATTTATACTCCTTTATAAGATCCCATCTTTTGAAGATTCAGTCTGAGCCCTAGCATATGATGTTGTCCCTGCTCAGACAAAAAGGCTGGTGACTCTATTCAAGGTTTCAATCCCTCATAAACAGAAAACCACACAGAAATCTTGAACGCAAAAGATCCCTAAAAAGGACAAGCCTCGTTCTTGCTTTTGTCAGGAAAAGCCCTTTTGGCTTGTATGACCCTGCAACCAAACACTGCAAAAAGACTTGGGAATAGTTTTCAGAGCGGTAATGACCATTTATCTAAGACTGGTATATATGGGCATTTTCTCTTCACTGTTTTCACAGGATATTCACCTCAGAGGTTTTTGTATTCTGGCATGAAAGGGAGATAGGAGAAATGGATTATCCTGAAAGACCAGGCTATTATGCAGTAACAGCACAGGCATCTTCAGAGTTTTAGGAGAGAGTTACACCATCCATATGATGGCTGGAGCAGGCCCTGGCTCTGTGGGTGGGTGCAGGTATGTGAGGCTGTTAGGATTCTTTCAAGCAGGTTTCTTGTCAGAGAAAATTTTATGGGGGGCTGTCCACATACAGCTGAAGTCCCGTGCCTTCACTTGTGTCATACACTCTCACAGAGAAGATCATTAATTTCTTCACTTGAGTAAAGATCTGCTGCCTAGAGCTAAAATTGGCTCCTAATGCTTCAAGAAAAGGTGTATTTTCTCAGAAAGACCTTTCTACCCTTCTCTTGGTCATAGAATCATAGAATCATAGGGTTGGAAGGGACCTCTGGAGATCATCTAGTCCAACCCCCCTGCCAGAGCAGGGTCACCTTAGAGCAGGTTGCACAGGAACGTGTCCAGGCGGGTTTTGAATGTCTCCAGAGATGGAGACTCAACCATCTCTCTGGGCAGCTTGTTCCAGTGCTCTGCCACCCTCAAAGTAAAGAAGTTCCTCCTCATGTTGAGATGGAACTTCCTATGCTCAAGTTTGTACCCATTACCTCTTGTCCTGTTGCCGGGCACCATTGAAAAGAGCCTGGCCCCATCCTCCTGACACCCACCCTTTAAGTATTTGTAAGCATTAATAAGGTCACCCCTCAGCCGTCTCTTTTCCAGACTAAACAGACCCAATTCCCTCAGCCTTTCCTCATAAGGGAGGTGTTCCAGTCCCCTAATCATCTTGGTAGCCCTATGCTGCACCCTCTCCAGCAGTTCCCTGTCCTTCTTGAGCTGGGGAGCCCAGAACTGGACACAGTACTCCAGGTGTGGCCTCACCAAGGCAGAGTAGAGGGGGAGGATGACCTCCCTCGACCTGCTGGCCACACTCTTCTTGATGCACCCCAGGATGCCATTGGCCTTCTTGGCCACAAGGGCACATTGCTGGCTCATGGTCATCCTGTTGTCCACCAGGACTCCCAGGTCTCTTTCCACCGAGCTGCTCTCCAGCAGGTCAGCCCCCAACCTGTACTGGTGCATGGGGTTATTCCTCCCCAGGTGCAGCACCCTACACTTGCCCTTATTGAATTTCATAAGGTTTCTCTCCGCCCAACTCTCCAGCCTGTCCAGGTCTCTCTGTATGGCGGCACAGCCTTCTGGTGTGTCAGCCACCCCCCCCAGCTTTGTGTCATCAGCAAACTTGCTGAGGGTGCTCTCTATCCCCTCATCCAAGTCGTTGATGAATATATTGAAGAGGACTGGGCCCAGTACTGACCCCTGGGGAACACCACTCGTCACTGATCTCCAACTGGACTCTGTGCCCCTAACCACGACCCTCTGAGCTCTGTCTTTCAACCAGTTTTCTGTCCACCTTACTGTCCATTCGTCTAACCCACTCTTCCTAAGCTTCCCTATGAGGATGTTGTGGGAGACCGTGTCGAACGCCTTGCTGAAGTCAAGGTAGACCACATTTACCGCTCTCCCCTCATCTATCCATCCAGTCACGCCTTCATAGAAGGCTGTCAGATTAGTCAGGCATGATTTCCCCTTGGTGAATCCATGCTGGGTGCTTCTGATAGCCCTCTTTTCCTCCATATGCCTTGAGATGACGCCCAGAACAAGCTGTTCCATCATCTTTCCAGGGATGGAGGTGAGGCTGACCGGCCTGTAGTTAAGGTCTGGTCAGTGTGAGAACATCTGTGTGTTGGGTTGTGTAACATGGAGCACAGTAACATACTGAGCACGTGACAAAGCGTTCAGTTTTGGGGTGGGGTAAGGGTCTCAGTTGCTTTGGATAGCCACTTCACAGGGCTTCAGAAAGCAGTCAGCTGTGTCTGGCATTTGATATTGCAGCACAGGAGAGAAGCCGCTGTAACACCACTCAAGTGTGTGAGTTGTGGATGTCCTACCAGAGCGTATAAGGTGGGAACAGCTGAGGGAGTCGCTCAAGACAGCTCAGGAGGCTTTGCCAAGTTGCCACATGGGCAGCTGTAGCCCAGGACATGTGCACACCCCTTGACATTAAGGCAACCTTGATGTCAATGGCAGAGCACCTAGTCTTCCCATAGGGGATAGGATTGCATTTTGAAACTAAATTTTCTAAGTGAATTTTGGTTGGGCTGCCTTGGGGTAGATAGGATCAAAACAGACCAGAAGCCAGGAGGGAACTGCAGGGAGATAAGGCCAGAAAGAGAAATATCTTTATTTCTTTATTTTAAACCTGAGTGGCAGTTTTGCCTGCTTGATGTTAAAATAACAATCAGTCTAGGTGATAGAGCTAAGTAACAGAATCAAATACGTGAGCTTTAGCAAAGTAACAGGGAAAATTTAATCCCCAGACTGACCTTACTTTGTCATAAGTGAGCTATATCATATTTTGAGTTTACAATGATCAGGGATTACTCTCCAAAATAAATAATAAACTAGCATCCTATATCTATGGCAAAAGTTAGAGTCTTAAGGTATAAATTGGAAACAATGACCTTGACTCTTCTTTCTCAGAGGTGCAGACCAAAAAAAATAATAAAATGGTTAAGTCAATAAAGTTACTCATAGGAAAGATAAAGTAAGAAAGAAGAGAATCAGAGCTGAGATTCTTCCTATTTCTTTTTCAGATACCATAGTAACTTTTCCTCTCTCCTCGTCCTTCCCTAGTTAGCATCCCTAATTTGCGTGCAGAGCCAGGTCCGTGGTAAAATCCTTCCATCAGATCCACAGAGTATACTGGCAGCCTCAGCCAGGGAAATGGATTGAAGGATTCAGCGAGACCACAGTGTGTTTAAATCCCTGCAAAAGGGAGAGAAAGAAAAGCTGATAAAATAAAATAATGACCATATCCCTCCTGTTAGGTAACAACAGTTACCCTAGGGCTGGAACATTTCTGTCTAGAATATAAATGCCAAGAGAGTGCTATATCTTCAAGGATGTTTTTGTGATGATAATGAAAATACTGAAAGCACAGTTTCCCTGTTTTTGTTCTCACACACACATTTTCTTCATGTACAGGGAAAAATAAAATCATCCCTTCCTGTGACTGAAAACAACTGATTCACTGCAACTTAACAAGTCATTGCCCTTCAGGTGAGTGCTGATAATTTAACATGTTCATACTCAGTCGTATTTTTTTAAACCACCTCTCAGCTTTCAGTTGATCTGTAGATCTGGGATCTGCAGGAAATATTAGTTGTCCTATCTCTCACTGTCTTCCAAATACTTCCTTAAATTAATTAATTATTTTTGTTGTACAGGTATACTGCAAATTCCAACACATATATAGCGAAACCAATCGTTTAAAACAATGTCAGCATTAACAAGATGATCCATTTCGTCCTCTTATAGAAGCTAATGAACCATTGTGAATTTACTGTGATGGAAAGACAGTGTCTGCTTGCAATTAGACTGATGAGCAGAGTTATTCTCATGAGTGGGTACTTTAAAGTAATTATTTTCATTCATTCTTTAAATGAAAAAAAAAAAAAAAGGAAAAAAAAAAGGCTGTATCCATGTACAACTAAGCTTTGATTACCTGGCATGTGAAAACACACTCCCAAAAGGATGTTTCTAATTATTGTCTTACAGGAGAGAAAGAAACTAACTGCTGCCTAGGAGATCCTCGGGTCGACCTTTTGGAGCTTAAAATGGGAACTCAGTTTTACGTAATCCTAACGGTGTATAGCATTTGTGGGATCACGTAAATTTATGCATAACTGTCAATATGCAGGAACAGTCTAGCTCAACCCTGTGGAATTTTTATTCCTTTCCAGCATCCACAGTTCGAGGCCTATTTCACTTCAAGGAGCTTTCTCCCACCCATAGCCACTAACCTTGATTCTTTTATTTTATTCTTATTTGACTTCTGGAATATGTGATGGACCCTTAGCAGTCTTCTTAATGCTGCTTCATAAGGTGACAGCACCAAATATCCTTTGCTGTTCTGAGATCTTTCAGTACTTCCCAGACTTCAGATATCCTTTTAATAAAACTTTATGCAACCTCTTAGTAGTCATCATCCTGTGGCCTTTAAATAACAGCCTATCCAGCAGTACTTTGGTTATAGAAGTGATGAATAGGCTATGCCAGCCACCCTGTGCTGTCTCTTAATTACTTTTTTACAGGATTTTATTTTGTAGCTCTGGTGATCACAGCCTACATTTCAAAGGGATCTGGACAGCTTTTTTAAATCAAATACTTGTATGCTGCTCTATGTCCACTCTTCTCTCTGTTAGCACATAGATGAAGCGCTATCTGCAAAGATATCTTTGTGTACCATCATAAAGGTTTGCTATTTTCCCATAATGCATTTGAAATACTAAACAGTATTCCTATGGTAAAACAAGGAAGGAGCTTTGCGGATATGACCTGCTTTATTACTTTCAATGTGTCAGCTACCTTTCTGAGAATGAGTCCGCCTTGTGGGAAATGGAAATTGATTCCTTTTTATATACGTATTTCATTGGTTTGTTTTCTTACTAAGGCAAAGGAATGTAAAATTTTTTCCTCCAGTGAAGGCAGAGCTTACTAGTTCTGCTGGATCTTCTTTAGCATTCCCAGAACAATTATTTTCTGTACAGCTTTTGCTTTTGTCTCTACTGTACGAGAACAGAGGCTACCCTAAATCCCGTGCTGTAGATGAGTTGGGTTTTTTAGGTCTCTTTCCTTGAACAGTTCCATTGTTTTAATTCTAAGAAAATACTTTTTTGATTAAATCATATCTTAAGCCCCAAAAAGTGGGGTTTTTTTTCATGTCCATTTTACTACCTGTTGTTCTAATGTAACTGCTTTTGCCATTTTCATAGGTTTTTATTGTTAACTCTAAGTTTTTGTGCTTCCATCACTTCCATAGTGATTAATTATCATAACCCCAAATCTGGCACCTTTACCTCCACTGAGATACACAGTGAGTAAGGCCTATAGGGCAGAATGTCATTATCCACCTCCAATAAAAATTGTTTGGGCCTGGGGTCTTCCTTTGGTTAAGCAGGTGCTCATTTCTTATGAAGAATTAACTCTTGAAAGCCTAGACATCCTCAGAGATATTTACTCCTCTCTCAAAATCTGGTCTCTTAGCAGAAGCTCAGTTAAAATTGTTGGATATGCAAACCTTGTGTGTGATCTGCTGCTTTGAGATTGTCTTCATGCACTCACAGCACTCTCATATTTTATATATACAAAGAACATAGCACTCAAATGTCAATACTGTAATGTCACATTTAACAGCTTCTGCCCAAGTTATCGGAAAGTTGCTTAAGAACAAGCTATCATCAAAAATAAAGCTGGCTTTTCTGTCTGATTTTTTTTTTCTTGCCTGTTATTACCTACAGTCTTAGAGTGAAACACTGTTTTAGCCTTTCCCAATTCTCTTCCACATTACAAAAGTGCTCCAGCTCTGGTGGGAGTTTTAACAGCTTCATTCAATGTCTTGTTCCCCACCACTCACACAGAGCCAAGTCATCCCACATTAATTGTCTGAGGGCTAACTCATCAGCACTATATAACACAAGACCAGCTTGTGTTGTGAACAAGCTAGTTTGAAAGGACGACACCAGTTACCCAGAACAGTGTCATTCTCCACACAGAAGACAAGTTAATATTTTACTACACATCTGAGTGCTTGTTTCAGAATCTCCATGGAAAATGTCCTTAGTAATTATACAGTGTTTTTTATCTTCAAAATTATTTACAAAAAGTAGCTGGAGACCATTGCCAAAAGGGATATGTATATATTAGTCCTATTTTAGGCAGGTAAATGAAAGCACAGAGATGAGATGTGCCCTGTCCAGGATCACACTTAGCCATGTACAAGCTGATAGAAGATGGGAGAACTTACTTTGACCCCAGCATTAAATATCACAAGATGCTCAAGCTGGTTTTCACTCTCAGGGCAGTGAAATTAGCCCACATCCACAGTGTTATGGGCATTTCTTTTTGGCAGACTAAATAAGCCCTGGGTGCTTATCCCAACCTTTGTACTGCTTAGCTATGCCAGTTCAGGGGGCTGTATGGTGCAGTAGACTAGGGAAAAGGTTAAAAGCTAACCTTTCTCCTAGTTTCTTGTTTATTTCACTACCCTGACCCAGAAAAATATTTACACTCTGAGAAAGATTTGGACTAGGAAAAGAGCGTCCAGTGTTGGGAGAGAGTGTAAGATGCCACTTTCTCTGGAAGAAATATTTGTCAAACCAGGCCATAAGGCTCAGTCACAAAGAGTACACCCAACACATGAAGGAAGTTATTCCTATGCTCATTACTAGACAAAACTTAGCATCACAACAAATTCCAAATAAATTCAGCAATATATAATGGCATGCTCCCAACATGGAATAGCTATGTGCATGAATGGCATTGCTGCTAGAACATGAACAACTTTCAAATGCAGCACATTTATTGTATTTTGGGATGGTACATGGGTGAGATTTGTGTATGTGTTGTTCTTTAAAAAAAAAAAAAAAGCAGTGAGAGGCTGCTCATTATTTCTAAATGCTGCAGACAGCAGAGGCTTATTGAAAACAAACACAGAACACGAGGGGAATTCTAGCAAAAATGTTGATTATGGAGGGGGAGGATTGGTGTTTTCATCAGATTCTTTCTAGGGTAAAGAACAAAAGAACTTGCTTCTTTCGCGTAACCCATATTCAAGTGCCAGGAGTCCCAGCAGAGATGTTATTCCATTCCTAACACACACTTTTTATCTGCAAGGGGCAGAGAATTGCCCAAGCACAAGTCAGTCATGCAGTATCTCTCACACAGTTGATGACTGATCTATCAGTTGCCAAGTTCTCTATGGAGTGACTGAGAAAACACGACAGAAATATACTCAGCCCCCAGGCAGTAGGCTCCCTCCCTATAATTTACCATAGAGCAGATGTGAGCTTCTCCTTTTTGCGCCAAAAACATAGACACTCCAGCTCTCTCTCCCTTTTCTTGACCCAGAAAAAGGTCTCTAAATGCGTCTCTGCTGAAAGCTGCCCTTTGCTTACCTTAGACTGTGCAAGACGACACTTCTCACAATAATGGCAGGGAAGTTTCCTGTCTTCTCCATTGAGAAAATCAGCATGTCATTAGATGGCTTCATGTCAATAAAGGCTAGAAGGCCAGCAGTTCTACCCCTGTCATTATATGCCGCACATATTTTTCCAAATAGGCAAAATTAAGTTGAAAACTAAAAATAAACTCATTTTAAAATACTTTGCCTCTCCAGCATTGTTAAGAAAAGAAATCTAATTTTACAAATGGCTCTCATTTATTAATTAGCTCATTATGTAGAAGTAATGTTGAAATGGCAGTGGTCAAAACTTTGCACTCAAATCTAAACAAGAGCAGAAATACAAGGATGCTTTTCCCCTATAATCCATTCTGAACCCATCTTGGATGTTTAGCAAGCATGTCCAAGGGGTAAAGGATCTCTTTTTCACGTGGAGATGAGCCTCGTGTTTCACTGACTTTGGTGTGTCCCAGGGAGACATCTATGGGATTCCACATGGGAAGACACAAACCTTGCTCATATGCAGATTTGCTTCTGTCTATCAAGGCAGGAGCTTCTGCTGCAGCTGCTCCCGTACGTGAGATGTGTAAGTCACTCTCCTCTGCTCTGTCTCCTGAGTACTATGATGTTCTTAAATGCTTAATGACCCATGCTTGAGGCCTCTTCCCTTTAACCACAAATGTCACAATTTGCCAATGGTCCAAAAGTTACTTGGGGGTGTGGGTGGGGGTGGGGGAGAGAACATCCAAAAGTGTGTGGTGGCAGATGCAGATAGACAGTATCATTACATGAGCCTTAGTCTCCATAGGAAAACAGGATAACTGCTCAAGTGAAGCTTTTTCTATATAACTTGCCCTAAACCAACATATTCATTTTGGACTCCTGCCTCAGCTTATTTCTCAGCATTAACTAACATGTACACACACTAACAGTACACACTAAAGAGTGTGCAATATTCAGTATGTTATTATATTTTGGAAGTTTTATTCTCTATTTTCCAAACTCTATTTGTCACAACTTTATTCCTTTTTGAATATTAAAAAAAAAAAAGTCGTCTTCCGTTGGATACTAATGCAAAAATGCAATTTAGAAGTTCATCTTGCTTTTTTGTAAAAAAAAAAAAAAAAGAAAAAGAAAAACAAGCCCAGAAAAACACTGGCTCAGTATTCATAACTCTGTCTGGCTCCACATTTCTTCTGTCCCATCTAAAAACACAGATATGCCAAAGAGTATTCCTGTTTAAAACGAACAACAGAACTTCTGTAATACGCTAACATGCGACACGCAGTCAACTCCAAGAATTGCCAAATGCCTCCAACTCCACAAGTGCTACACCTCTACTAGCACTGAGGGAATTTTACAGTTTCACAAACTCAAGATCAGAACATCAGAAAGAATAATGGAATTATTTTTTAACTTATTGAAGGAATTTCAAGGAATTTATGAAACACAAAAGTTTTCCAACATTATGTCTTGTACTGAGCGCAAACTACTGGGCTGTTTTTTGGAAGTCCTGTGTAACTGTAAACCCTCTCTGAATTCAACAGGTGATCACAAAGTTAGGTTTTTGCTTGTCTTGGGGCCAAATGAAGGTTCTCTGTATTCTCTTTGGTGAAAGCTTCAGGCATTACATGACTGTAGTCACTGGCCTATCACACACTGGAGAGGAAAGAATTTTTTTTCAGCTCCGAAGTCACCAGAAAAACTGCAAAGAATGGGATAAAAGCTACTGAACACTTGATGTAACCTATGGAGGAACTTACGCATATTTTGTGTGGAATTGTGGATCTCTCTTCCTGCAGAAGCAACAGCAAGAAAAGTTACACATCTCACAACCGCCCCACCTACCCCCCCACTATTCAGAAAGCAAATGGACACAACACCGTACAAACAAAAAGTGCTGTGCTGGTAAAAGAAATTTTGAACACCCCAGCAGCAGGTGACAGTATGTTACTGTGGAGATTAATTACTTCTTATGCTTCCAGAAAGTCCATTAAGAAATCTAATCTACAAAATGAGCTCTCCTACATGCATTACTTGTCCATTAATGTTCTGAGAGCGTTTAGCAATTAGGCAACACGGGTGATAGCATGTGCTATCCTTGTGAAGTAGTGGGAGCAGGAGTTCAATAATATTTTCACATTGGAGAAGAAACAGCATAGCAACAAGAGTTGCATCAGCAAGCAGTACCTTTGCACAGTCTGGTCAGGAACGGTACATGGCAACAGTCTGAAAAAAATGAACCACTGAATCTAAATAATTAGTTTCCTTTGGTTGGCTTTTCCCACTTTGCCACTTTCCACTTCCATTATACTGTTCTGTACTTTTCTCTCTCTCTTGCCTTATCCTCTATTTCTGCCACCATTTCTTCTGCCCTTGCTCTTCTCTTAATCTTTTTGCTGTGTTTAATGGCACTATGTTAGTCAGCATTTCTTGAAATTGCTCCTGTCTATTGTACAGTCCTTTGCCACCATTTTTGTTTGGAGTATTTTATTCCTTTCTCCTTCTGGGACTTTAATCCTGAAATTTTTCTCTCTTGCCTGCTCAAACTTATCTGAATTGCACTCCATGGGTGGGTTTTTCATCCTGTGATACATCAAAGGAATACAATGGGACCTTTTATGAGCAGAGAAAGCTAAAATAGCGTAGGAATATATTTCTGGTAAAGAATTTTTGTTTAAAGTACTGTCCCTCTTGTTCCATCCCCCTGTATTTTTGGCTTCATCCCACCTCCTGTGCAGCATTTATAAGGTCGTCTCATCTGGCCCTTTTTTTCCAGCCCTTTAGCTTCTGCTGGCATTTAACTTGATATTGATAGCACTTCCCTGGCACCTCTCTAGCACAATTATACATGACAAAATGCATTAAGGATTTTCATTTTGGGCAGCTGAGTCTCCACAACTATTCATGATTTGGCATCTCTTTGAAGCTTGTCAACAAGGCTACCAATTATGATGATGGTGGGTTTTGTGATGTCTATATAACATCTGTCCAGCAAAAACTGGAAAGTCACCAGCAAATTTCTTGCAGTCTATAGCAATTAAAATCTAAATGGATTTTAGTCGGTGCATCCATATCATGGGCTTGATTTAAAGATATCAAAATGAAAGTTCTGTATCACACTTTTAATATCCAGTGAGTATATCTTCCTTCAGTGCTGAGGATTTTTTATTTTTTTCACCTTTATTTTATTTTCTCTCCCTTACCTGTTTCACTTCTAATTCCCTGTTCACCTGGTTCATAAAACATTTTTATATTCCTTTAATCTCTGTCTCCTCTTTCTATCCTCCAGCACCCCTGTTCACACACTGGTGATTTAATTGAAAATGAGGCAAATGGAATTAAGAGGCAGAGCTCAAGCAGACTGGAGATATTCAGCTCTAGACTTCACAATCCATTATTGCAGGTGGTTCAGAAATAATGCAGTTTATCCTACTGCAGTGTTTAGTATGGACGAGATGGCCATCGATTCTTAGATAATTGCATTACTGAAAGGGCAATAAGTACAAGGAACAGGTTACTGGAGAGAATATTAAAGAAAGGTGAGATTAGTCGTGAGATTAGTCATAGTATAATAGAATCATAGATGTTAGAGATGGGAAACACCTATATAGTTCCTCAGGCCCTCTACCTTGCCAAGACTAGATGGCTTCCCACTAACACACAGTTTCAAATTCTTCACTGAGCTTAACTTTAGAGGTCCTGGTAAGCATTCTCCTCCTGCTTTTCAGAGATCACTCTTTGTGTTAGGGAGACTTCCTCTCCACGTTGCCTTTGGTGAACTAATAGTGGGGCCAAACAGCTGCTCTTTCTTTTATAAAGAAAGACACATTGCATCCCATAGTCAAAATTATGGGCTTCCAAAGCAGGAATACTGAAATATGAGATGGTGGGTGTGAAAGGAAACCACATGTGATGGCATTGATTTGATTGCCCTGGCAAAGACTTCGGCAGTGATTTTTCAAACCATTGCATTACAGCCTGTAAACAGCAGATTGTGGAGTCAGCAGAAAGAGCTGTATGAGTTGCTGGAGCTCTTGAACAAGATGCGGCATCCATTAACAGTGACATGCCAGTGGAAGGAAATGTGGCTGCATTTTTAAGGACCCAAATAGCATTAGGCATACTTAATAAGGTACGAATGCTTTTGAGAATTTGAGAGATGCTGAAACAGTAGAAACTCAGGGAAGAATCTGAAAGTTTTGCCTCTGGGTATACTGGAAGAACTAGCTGGAAATGGGGAGGCAGTCTAGAAAGTAAAAGAAGCAGTATGGATAACCCAGAATGTAACTCCTTGCCTGTAATATAGCTACAAGAGGAAACTTAGGAAATAAACTTGTTAGAATATGGTAAACCTTGTCTGTGTAGTGAAGAAGAAAAGGGGATAATAACTGACTGTCGTGATAAGCTATACAATATTTTTCTTTCCAAAGGGTCCAGCAAGACTTTTCTTACAGGGAAAAATATCACATACATTTTTTAAAACTGCAAGGCACATGATGGACTAATCTTAAAAGAAAGACTAGTAGAAAGAAGGATGGGAGCTGGAAGAGGACAGTAGTAAAGGTATCTTATAAAGTGTCATATTCTTCAGCAATCTCTTTCTTCAGTCACTCCTCCCTCAGTGAATCTTTTGTATTCAACTGAGTTTTCAGTACTGAAACAGTTGTGTGTGAAATAAGCACATCTTGGCAATACAAATCCCTACTTTTGCTTTTCTTAACAACAGCTGAAAGACCGCTGCATGACCTGATCCAAGAAAGAGTCCAGAAAATTAGTTTTCACACTATAAATTGTAGATGGTAGTGTCCCATCTTGTGGATTAATTCTGAAATTTCGTTTGAGATTAGATGGATGCTTAGCCTTGATGTCCACTTGAGATGCAATTGTCAAATTACCAGCAGTGGTTTACTGGTTTGGGTGCAGCAATCCGTTTCCATCATTAACACATGATGGAGATTTTAGTGGTGCTTCACTTCACTTAAAGAAAGTGTATAATGTTGTCTCCATCCTTGGATATATTCAAAAGCTGGGCAGGCACAGCCCTCGACAACCACTTTGGTTCAGTATGCTCGAGGCAGGGCTTTTGGGCTAGAGACCTCCAGAGCGGTATCCCACCCCGGCAATTAAGTGAAGAAGGACAGCTTTTACTTTCACTTGACATTACGTTTTTGGGGGTTGTCTTGACACATTAATGATGGGGTTTTACAATGTTAGTGAGTACTAGAGGCAGAATAAGAATGTTTTGGCAAGAAGCAATATTATAGTTACCTTGTTTAATTCTATGGGGTGGGGAATAATCCCTTGGAGAAAAATCAGGATCTCATAAATTAGTCAGTGTTTTACCAACCTTCAGGTTTGTTGCAGAAAAGTCAGGGGTTGGTCGTTAATTAAAAGTGTGATTTGATTTCCGTGTGTGTTGCTGGGATTTTTTGCTTAGGTTTTCTATCAAAAGTCAGCCCACATGTTCTTGAGAAGACGGTACAGAAAATTCCCCATAACATGTTGGGGTTTATAATGAGATTTCTGCAATGTCATACTCTTCTACCTGACAAATAATTGGTTTTTATTTAATTCATTTGGTCCTAGCTACTGTTCAATGCAGAACACAGAACAATATTTTTCCATGGAATATTTACACTCCAAAAATATTTACCCTATGATATCTGTAAGGTAAGTGTTGCTTTATAAATTGGAATATTTGTCACTCCATGGAGTTGTTTACCCTTCCCCAGAAATATTTATGCAGTACAATGAGAGTATTTACCCTTCAATTTAACCAGCAAATATTTGTAGGCCACCATCTTTTATGCCCACCACCTGTGCCCAAAGCATCTCACTGCCAAATTATTTTATTTCTCAGTTTCTTTTTGGTTTTTTTGTGATAAGTTGTTTGCTTCAAGATTTTCTATGTCTTTTCCTGAACTCTCTCCTTCCTATTCGTCACCACGTTTCTGGGAACACAGAATCAAGAAACAGGGCCAGGTTTCCATATGCCTGTGGCACAACGACAACAGAGGATGACTTACCGCTCTGTTCTTTGACCACTCATCTCTGCATTTGCAAAGCACAAACCCGCGAGCCAGTGCTATTTTGTAGGCACAGCACATTGCAGACTCAGGTACAATTTGCTATCTGATATCCCCCAGGCCTCTTTCTGCGCTATGAGTTTGTAGGTTATTCCTCCAACTGAATAGCTGTTGGAAGTTATTTTCCTCTTTGGACAAATTTTCTTCCATTTTCCATTTTTTAAAATCTCTCATTTTATTACCCTTATTCATGTAGAGTAGAATCTTACTGTAAAAGCTGTTCTGCTTCATTAAGGATACTTTTTTTTTTTGTTTGTTTCACCTATATTTTGAAAATAATATTCTCTTACTACTTCTCCAATATTCTTAGAGTTCTTATACATTCCATCTGCTTCCTAAAAAATGCAGATAATACAACAAAAATTACCCATAAGCATAAACCCCAGCAACTATACTTGATCATTTTAAAATCACATTAATGAAGACCTTAATATGTTGCCAAGCTGGAGCCCTAAATCCCGTAGTAGAGTCCCTTTTCCCCAAAAAAATGTTGTTCCAGAGTATCAAAAAAGGAGACAACTTTACAAGCTGAAGGATTCCTTTTGCTTTTCATCAGAACAGTCATCTCTCTGCTATTTTTTATTTCTGCTTCCTTAGTAGAAAGGGAAACTCTTTTCTGCTCCGTACTTTGCTGCTCTGAGTCACACAAGGATGTTTTCATTGAACAGGCAGTGTTTCTAAATCCAGATCAATTCTAATTTAAACAGAAAAGTCTTACACCAAACTCCACACTTTCTATTGGTGTCTAACATTATGTTTGTTATGTGATTGCCAGTTCAGGAAATATTTGCCCTTTGGCTGGGCATGCCACTCACCACAGAAGCACTTGTGTGTGCAAGACATCGGCAGGAGCTACCCCTTTTCACAGTTCATCAGGAGTGCACTCAGACTATGAACCAACCCAAGGTGCTGTATACCCCCCTACCACTGCAGTCTGGGCACCTTGGGGGTGCTGGTGGATTTATCCTGCTGCGGCCTCTGCTCCCTCTTAGGGAGATGAAGCTGATCATGGGAAATTGCAGGCCAGACCCAGAAAAGAATTTGAGGCTGACTCCTGGAGAGAAACTCACCGTGGTGAATAAGGTGCTGGCAGGGAAAGGGGACATCCATGTGCCTGACGATGGGCACCACAGCCAGCTGATGCTCCAGGTGTATGGGCGCACATGTGTACAGGCAGGGAAAGGAGTGAAGAGCAGAATTCCTAATGCTGTCAAGAGGAGACATTGAAAAGAGGTGATTGTGGTTAGGTGCTTTTAGCTCTGAAAGCCTTTTCTTCTCTGAGTCACCTGGCTAAAATGTGGCAACACCTCGAGGATCAATTCAACACAGACAGCATAACCACTCTTCTCTGTCTCGTGCAAATAACAAATAACATGATTTTAACTGGTCCCAACTAGTAAGATTTCCTACAACAGCCTGGGAATCCTTTTCTACCTTGCTGTTCTATTCTGACTACTGATAAAATACCTGAGTAATACTGAACAAATAAAAATATCCCGAAGTGACATTATCTAATTATGTTCCTATTTCAGAAATTCTCTAGATTATTTTTTTTTCCATTTTTCTCCTAGGAATCCTTAAAAAAAACTGAATCGCCTGAGTGATTTGGAGTCGTTTGCACTGGAAATCTAGCATCTTTTCTGGTTGGAGCTAAGCTAACAAAAAAAAAAAAATTGAAATAGCACACTCTAAACAGTCTGCCCAATTTTAGCAAAATACATTTGCATGGATTTCTTCCTGGAGTAGAAATTCCTCTTTTTTCAATTGTGTGCAATTTATGACCATGCAGAAAATGTGAGCCATGTTCTCTTCTCTTTTATACAGCATAAGCTTCAGTGAAATCAAATTAAACTGATGTAAAACCATTGTAAATGAGATCAGAATCAGAATCTACCTCACCCAAGACAAAACTGTTTTGTAGCTAAATAATTTCATTTTGTGATTAATTTAATATTAGTGATGGGGCTCAAATGTGTTCTGTAAACTGCTTTATGAATAGAATTTCATTCTCTGAGGTCAGTGAAATACAAATGAAAAACATTCTATTATCAAAGGCGCCACAGTTTTTTTGTGAAATGTTTTTTTGTTTTTAATACAAACTTTCTATTCTTGCTGACACCCAAACATTGACTTTCAGTGAGGCTTTCACTGAATGTGCCGGGTTTGGTTTGTTTGGGGTTTTTTGACTCCAGAAACACAGTTTTTTATTTAGTTGGTTAATTATTGCAGAAATTATTCACTGTTCTTGCTGTCTCCTCCTAGCTAAGGTCAAGGTTTGTTTTACCAGGAAACTAGTTCATATGCGTAGCTTGATTTGTTACTTTTATAATTAGCCAGCTAAACTAACAGTTTATAAAATTGCATTGGTACAAAGAAAATCTACTTGGGTTCAGAAGGACATGATGTGCCCTGTGTTTACAGAATATTAATTGTGACTGGAATAAATATTGATTATGTCCTTTGTAAAATGACCGATAAACATTTCTGTATTCTTTAAACACAAGCTGTTTGTTCCTGATAGATTGCTGTACTTTCCCTGAGGAACAGCAGGGCCAAAAAGTTGAAGAACGCTGCACTAGATGTGGGAAAAATACTCAACAAATGATCTTGTTAACAGAAAATTGTGCGATCTTTACATAACTTTAATTAGAGACTTAATTTTATTCTTTCCAAGTCTGCAAGTGCAAAAAAAGAGCTGTACTGGAAGATTTTTCATAAACTCTAAGCTGAAGATCAGATATTGTTCTACAGGAATTACCGTATCACATAGGTTATTATCATACTCAGATCTGGTATTGAACTGAGAAAACTTGTATTAATAATGTAACCTCTGCTGCTGTAGTTCATAACGCTGAGAGAAAAAACAACATCTTGCCTTTTGTTTTGTCCTTGTGCAAATATAAACATAAAGTATCCCCAATCTTCTTTAGAAACACATTATTTATACAGGTTTTGCCCCCTGAAAAGTGCAAAATACTGGACTTTTTTGTGCCGAGACAGATCACATTCTTCCAGTAGAATGACAAATATTATCTCTCTCCTCATACTCTATTTTTTTAAATCTTAATTTCTGCTGATGTATCTCCTTATAACTGAATTGTCCATATGGGCAATACTTCTACCCTTAGTCAATAGGCTGCAAGGTTGCTCAGATCAATATCACCAGGGTTCAAACAACTTTTCCTTCCAGAGCATCCTCTAGTACACTTCCTAAGGATTATGACATTAAATAAAAAATAAAAAATTTCTCTGTCGTCAGTCTCTTTTGTTGTCCATCTTTTAATGTCCTCTGATTTGATTTGATTTTGAGATTAGTTAGTGACCTTCCTTGCTGGGTTCCCTTAAATGATTACCATTTTCCCTTTTAGGAAGCAATGATCAGATCTCAGCATCCTCTCAAACTCATTTTGTTCAGGCAGATCAGTCACTATATCCAGCTCTAAGCATCTAGATTTTACTTCTGGTTGACAAGTTCCCTGCCTACGCACACTTCGTCAGAGACTTCAGTGTACAGCAGTCCTCTACATTGAAGAGCTACTCAGGCCTCTCCAGTTGTCTGCAGATGCCATCTCCAGAACTTGCTTCGATTACAGTCTACCTTCCCAAAACCTCTATTGGACAAAATACAGCTTGAAAGAAGAGCTTAATTGAGTGTATATAATCGATTCCATACTTACGTTCATTGCCCAGGAATGGCAAATCCAGCTATAAAGATATGTAATGATCTATTCCTGGCCATGTAAGCTGAGGCAAACCTTTCAACCACACTGCAGTCCAGATTTTATTGATATAAATCCACAGAAAGACAAATATTTTTTTTGCATCCTTACGTACTACAGAATGTCAACAAAGGGAAACCAGTATTTTCTTTAGTGGTGCTACTCCTAAATGATATTCTGTTTTAATGAGGAAGGACAGATGAAGGGGTGCCCGAGATTTGTGTTCAAGGATTACAGTGTGTGGTGCTTCTATTAAACTCACTGCAAAGGGACCATCCTCCCTACAGTAACTTCTTCAGCTGAGGCCCCTCCCATCACTGGACATGATTTCTCTGTTAGTCAGATGACCTAGAAAGAATTACATTCATTTCTGTGAGCAAAGATGTTTTCTTATTCTGTCATTCGCAAGATAAGAGTCTGGGGAGCAAATTTACTGAACTCTGGATAAATAAAACAAGGCTAAGTTATTGCTTTATCCTACTTTCACTCTCCAGAATGTATCCTGATTATCTGCAGAGACCTCCCACTTTGAATTTGCACACAAGTAATAAGCACAGGGTGTATTGCGCACTATGAGTAAGTGAGAAGAGAGTCATAGCAAGGAGGTCATCCAATACATCTTTCTACATGAGAGAAAGCAAGCTCTCCCTCACTTCGTACCACATGATCCTGTTCCCTGATGGCAAATAAACAGTAGGCATGGTGCTTTCTAGACACAAACTATCCACTATTCTTCCAGTTAAACAGAACCGGTTCTGGCAAGGAAAACAGACCATTTACTGCCTCTTCTCTCATAGCAGTGGAACTAGGAGAAGAAGAGGGCAACTGAGATGATCTTAAAGGTCCCTTCCAACATAGACGATTCTATGATTGGAAGGTCCTTGTGGAAATCAGTGTCCAAGAAAAATGCTTGTAAAAGAAAAAAGCTTGTTAAATATTTTGTTGTGCCTGCCTTTGCAGCCATTCTGGGCAGAGATGGAAGAAGTCACCTGGATGTCCAACTGGACAAAAATTATCTCATAGTTGCAACAATATATTTCCTCTGTATTCTTTTATAACAGATGCCTCAAACTCACCTACACGGACAGCTCTCTGTTTTGCCTAAGCACATGCAGTGCAGCCCTTCCATCTGGTTCTCTCTGGCAGTACCAAATATATTTTTCTAACTGGACAACTAAACAAATGAGCCAATTGAAGAGGTAATAACTTCTGAGAAGGGGAGCATCTCTCAGAGGGGGAGCAATAATTGGGACTCTACTGCATGCAGTAGTTAAAGAACAGTCTGAAACGAATATTAAAAAACCCAGCATTTCTTCTCTGTCATTGACATTTAAATCAGAAAATCCAAAATCTGTGTAGTGTCCAGTGAAACAGCAAGCTTAAAAATAGCTTTAAGTGGCAGAATAGCCAATTAACCTTGAATAATGTGAACTGACCAAAGCATAAGAAATGTATGAATTTCCCCAGTGGAGCAGACCAACGGCCACCCAGGCTAGTTTACCATCTCCAGTGATACTTAATGACCGATGTTTCAAAGGAAGCTCAAATTCTCAGGAAGCTACTAATTACTGCTTGCTGAACTGAGGGCACAGCTGATACAGCTTCTGATCAGTTTATGCTTGGACTGGAAGCCTCCTGTATGTGTTTCTTGCCTAGTGTAATTGCGTTTTCTATTCATACTGAAAACCTTTTATTAAAAAAAAAAAAATCCAATACTGATAATGGTTATTTATGCTTATTTTGAGTTTACCTGAAAAAAGCTATAAGCCCAGTTTTCTTTTACAATAAACAACAGTGGTCTAGTTACATCCATACTGTGGGAAGCAGAAATTACAAGTAAAAGATTGTTTCACACACATGAATGAATTTTGCAATTCCTAACAGCACTGTGAACAATTCCCGAACTATTACACTCCCAGGAAGACTGGTCATTCTTTGTTGTGTAGGAACAGCAAATGAGTGAAAAAATACCTGGTTGTAGAATGCTTGGGATAGGAGAGGGCAGTACTCAAAATCTTTCAGCTCTGCATCACTAGTTTAGCTAGGGCTTAGGTTAAAGCCAGCCCAGAAATCTTTCCTTCTTGGTCGCTGGCTTCAATCCATTCTAGGGTGGATATTATGGAAAAATAATATTGCTCTCAATTGATGTTAGCTACCTCATAAAGAGTAAAACAATTGGGAAAAAATATTTTTATGACTTCAGTTAATCTTTTCAGAGCAACATTTAAGACAATAGAATTTGAAAGGTTATTTGCTGCTGTCTTTAGCTTGCTGTTTGCTTATTCTTTGGTTATCACACCTACAATATAGAAATCTGGGTCCTTTCATACAAGTACTTTATCACAGGTTCCTTGTGGCACTGAGGACAGTGGCCAATTGGCTTTCCCAAGGATGGCAGAGAATGAAGAAGGGGTCTTCTGATCGTGGGAACTAATATTATTTGCCTTTTTTCCATTCACGCAGCAAGACACAAGGATTTGAACGATAAATTTGCTCTGTGGGACTGCTTTAGAGAGAAGGGGAGATTACCCCTCTGTAGGTTTTATCACATCCATATGCCACTTTTAAATTAATATATAACAATTGCTAAATGGGAAAGACAGGAAAAGGGATATCAAGAGATTCTTCTTTCCAATGACTATGTTAAAAAACATTCAAGGGTATTGTATATGTGTTCAGCTGTGATCTGAGGCTGACCAGCAGCTGACCAGCAACTTTCAGCATCACAGCTCTGAAGTTTTATTCTATAGCACTATTTTTGTGGGATAGGGAGAAGAGAGGAAAAGAAATGTGGACTAAAATATTAAAAATCTCTAGCAAAAGCATCAAAGAGAAAGAAGAATTTGGCACTGAGATTCCTGCAATCATGGACTTAAATTATGTGGGAGCAGTATGAAAGAGGGTTTGGGGGCTTTTTTAATTTAGATTTTTCAGTGAAAAATAAATGTTCTTTTCAAAGGTTAGAATCTGTTGCCTCAAAAATATTTCTTAAATCTCAAAATAAGCAGCTTGTACTTCTTCTGATGGCAAAAGAAAGCTACACTAGTTTAAGCAGTCAAAAAGTCTTTATAATGCCACTGAGGGAGTTTGTTCTCTTTGGAACACAAAATACATAAAAGGAGGATTCATTTTTTTCTGCTGCATAACAACTATTCAAAATATTTTTTCATATCAGATTAGTCATGGAAACTGTTCATCTCAAAATCAGTTACTGGAAAATGATGGAGCACATTTAATATGATGGCTGGAATTCAGTCTTAAGTCTACAGAGGCCAGGGAGTGTGTGCATGAGTACTAGATTAAATTATCTACTCTAGAGTTGTTAAACTAAATGAAGAATATAGATTTTATGATGTGGG
Organism: Dromas ardeola; assembly: GCA_013398915.1. Lineage (NCBI taxonomy): Eukaryota > Metazoa > Chordata > Aves > Charadriiformes > Dromadidae > Dromas > Dromas ardeola. The sequence goes on from VYZM01006819.1 coordinate 183,795, forward strand.
AATATTTATTTGTATTGTATCTTTTGCAAGACTCACAACATCTAATGAAAACCCAAAAGTCTCACCTGAAAAAAATGAAGCAACCAAGTAAAGTCTATTTTAGAAATATCTTGGAACTTCCTGTAGCAGTCAGCTCTCAGCTGCCAGCCAACTAGTAAACTTTTTTCTTTTTATATTCTTCTTCCTTAAAAAGTAGTAATGAATGTCAACATTTTCCATACTGGCCACCAACTTAAAAGGGAATAAAACAGTGCTGAGACAGGCCAAGGCAGAGACAAGAAACCTGAGAATATAAAAGGCAATGTGTTTCACTAAGGTCTGTTAGCGGAGGGGCACATATGACTCTCTTTCATTACTAAATTCTATTTGAAATTATAAATCAAAAGGTAACTTAGCAAGGATCCAGAGGATCTGCAAACATGTTATAGCGTTTTTCAAAAGCGGTGCTAGTAAAAAAATAAACATTTCTCCTATCATTTGAGCCTCAATACAGAGAAGAAAACTAGTAATTTCCATACACTGACCCAACAGTGGTGCAAATTTATGCAAGTTTATGTATAAATATGGGTATGACTACCAAACAGAGGGCCTTCCTGTAATGACAAATTGAAGAAACATCTGAGATGTCTGTTAAAGTTCTGTATGGATTCAGTCATGTTACGTTCACCAGCAAACACAAAACAGTCACTGCTATAATAAGCTGCAGTGAAAGGAAAAACAGTCGTGGCATTCAAGGTGTGAAGTGAAGTGATAATGATACAAAATGCCACAGAAAGGGCATTGTTTTTGAAACTGGACATAAGACAAGAACTCAACTTTTATGTGTTAAATGCAGAAAGATCCTTCAAAATAGAGGTGTTTTGTTTACAGACATGAAATGCTTGTCTTTTGTTCAAGTGGCCCTTTCAATTTCTGTGTCATGGGAATTGAAGACTACATTAATTTTTCCCTCCAAGACTACTGAGCAATGATATTAAATTTGGAGGTCTGGAAATTTTTTTCCTATATTCTTAGTTCCCTGTTTCCTATCTCTTCTCCATACACGCTGCTTTCCCTGTTCCTCTGCTGTACTTTCTTCCTTCCTTTCAATTCGCTCCTGCCCGCCTTTTATTCCTCAATATAGTCTTTGTTGGCCATCACCCTGAAGGCTCTGCTTTTGCACCACAACCTTTCTCTCTGTTTCCCTCTGCTTTCTGCCCATTTTGTTCAGGTCGATGTAGCTTCTTTTTGTCATGGACTACAGCACACGTTGGTTTTGTACTTTGCTAAATCAACAGGACTTCTGATTCAGTTGAACTACCTGATATTTGAGTCTGAATAATAGATAGTGGTATAGCGGCTGGAAGTGCTAGCTTCGATCCGTTTGCAGAGAGGCAGAATCAAAAGGAAATGCCTCAAACCTGAACTGGCACATTCTCTGAGAATTTCCCCCTGCTCCAGTTGGAAGATTTTTTGTGGAGCAGAACATCAGAGCCAGCACCATCTTCCCTCTCCCCATACCATGTTTGTAACAGTGGGTAGTATTGCTACTGGTCAGTGATCACCCTCAGTTTCTATTTTTCTTTCTCTTCCCCTCACTTTTCTCAGCTAAATAATTACTTTTTGACCAAAGGCAGTAATTTATTGAACAGTGAAGACAGCAGACAGAAAGTAAATGGTTCGGAGCTAAGTGTCCTCCTGCTTTCCCTCCCTGCCTACCACACTCCCACTGCACTCCAGCAGTCGCCTTTCAGAAGCCACTGCGCCATGCTTCCAGCTGAGGTCCATTGGATCTGTTAATTAATGCTGGCTAAGCCTTAATAACTAAGAGAGATTTTATAATTCCCAAGTATAAGAATATGTGTTATCATCAGCATTACTGAAAATCTAGCTTCCATTATTTGTATAGATGAGTGATTTTCTTTCCAAACTCCACACTATAATTTATGATGAAGTTAATCTTAAATTAAGATTTAAATTATTCATGCTATCGTTAAAGAAATGCACAGTAAAAGCATCCTGCAAATAGGATTAACGTACAGATTTGAGCATTTCATGAGGCTTCAGGATTAGAATAACCTACTAGAATTTCATGGATTAGCAGAAGTTAGAGAACCCGTTTCCAGCACCCCTTCCCCTGCCCCTATCCTCCCCCCAAAACTACAAATGAGAGAAGGAATGGGTGGTGGGGGATTAATAGAGTTTCTCTTGACCCCTGGGATTAACTCCACCTAAGAGAGATCAGGTTCAGAAATACTTTCCCTGGGTTGTATCTGACATTATAATTCTATTTTATATGAAATAGATTAAATATAGATGTCAGCATGCTCATCAGCATATGCAGCACATAAACTAAGGTAAGGAAAAACTAAGCAATTGCAAAATCTTTGCAATTAGTTCAAGCTGGAATACTCTTGTTATTACAGACATATGCGTAAGTATATATATTATAAATACGTCAGACAGAATGAAGCAGCCAGGGTTGGAATGAAAGACAAGAAGCTGATATGTTTCACAGGAGAATCTCTTTAAGTCCAAAAGTATTCTATGTATTCAAGGCAAGTGCAGGGTGCAAACCAACAGAAAACTTATATTTAAACTGGACTGAGGCTTAGCTTTTCCAATAAGCTATTTTAGAGTTGATTTATGAGTTCTGCTGAAACAGATAAATAGCATACTCCATCTATCTCTTTTACAAATATTCAAGATTTCTATACAGCTTTGTTTAGATGCATCCCATTTCTTTTAGATTCAGTTTCAGGATGATTCTAATTCAATAACTGTAGAAGAAACAACACTAATGTAAATATCTCCAGTAAAATGTTATTTCACAATCACAGTGGAGATTAGTCTTACTTCCTCCAAGAGTCACACTGATTCAGTCAGGGTACAAACACAAACATCACATTACCTTTTTTTTTTTTTAATCAAATCTAACTGACATAAATCATAAGGATATAAAAACAACCACATTACCTTTTTTTTTAATCAAATCTAACTGACATAAATCAAGTACAAGATTTTGGTTGTGAAATCATCATAGCAAAATATGTGTAAATGACTTTTAGATCTCTTTATAGAAAGAGTAGAAAAGGTCTATGACAAAGAATTTAAAAAAAAAACAAACCAAACAAACAAACAAAAAACCCCAAACCACAGCAACCTTGAAGGGTCTAGGTTTGAACAAAACATGAAAAAAGAAAAGCAACCTTGAGTAAATTCCAATTTATTTAGGTTTTTTTGTAGATGTTGTTTGAGCACCAACCTAGTCTAAAAGGTAGAGAAAGAAACACCGATTCTGAGTACGCATGGTTTGTTTAAAGGAATTCAGTGCAGAGTACTTAAGACAAATGAAATTTGCAAAACAATTCTAACTAATCAAGGTCTGCATTCTTCAAGTATGTGTGAAGAAATGAAAATCAATCAAAACCCAAGACAGCAATTTTTTTTCAGCAATATAATTTTCTTCTATTTACTTATGTAACTTACTTAGCGCTAAGAAGACAGTTTAGTTTTCACACCCCAAAGCCCTCAGTTCCTCTGGTGATAACTCCCAGCATTGCTAGATGTGCTAAGAGTTTTTGCATTACATGGATCCCTTCTCACTGGACTAACACAAGTACGTGCCATATGGCTGTTCAGCAGGTGTTAGGTGGGGCCATCCTCTCACTCTTTCTGAGACTCATCCATATCAGAACATCAATTTGGATTTCCCATAGAAGCCTTAGGGTCTCAACATCTCTACAAGATGTTTAACCTCTCAAGAAGCATAGTAACAGCAGGAAAAAAAAAGTCAATAAGGAGGAATAAAAATCCTCAGTACCAGGTCATAGGAAAATGATATTTATGCTCGATCAACTCTCAAACATATCTTCATAGGCTGTATCTACCCTTACAAGTAAAATGGAGCTAGTTCACACACTTGAACACTGAACTGTTCACCTACACTGACCAACCATTTGTCCATTCCCTGGATCCAGTTCATTCTTCCCAAAAAAACCAAAAAGAGCTTTGGTGAACAGTCTCCTCCAGGCATGCCTCTATGTCCGTGAATGGCAGGAGCAAGACTCTGCGACTTTTGGGTCACTTTATTTGTCACGATCCACTGATGCTATCCCAAGCAGCTCTTGCACCCTCAAACAGTACCGGACAAAGGTCCGCATGAGCCTGGTGGGTTGTTTACGTGGATTTGTTTGAAATGGTCTCACTGATGACTTTGCGTGCCTCTGTCACAGCCGTGCCTACTGTAGACTTAACACTGTACTGGTTCTCCACTGAAGAGTATGTTCCCACCAGCATGGGCTCCAAAAAGAGAGCATGCCAGTGCTGGCTGGATAGTGCCAGCTCCATGCAGACACCAGTGTGGGGTAGGTCGTTTGGATGTGGTCCTTGTGGGTCATATGTTGTAAACCTCTTCCAGGTCCTGGGATTCAGGATTTTCACAAGATGGAGAGGGAAAGAGCTTGGGCAGGGAGAGGATGATATAATCATTTTGATAGGAGCAGATAGCATTGCATAGGAGACAGTATGACCTCGAGGGGGGCACATCACAGTCTTCTAGGACATGCAAGGTGATCAGCAGTGCACTGAAGAGGACTAAAGAATGAACAGTGTGAACTGCTTGCAGCAATAGCTCATCCAAATCTGTCCTTTAGTCTTTGTGACTACCCACAGGTTGTCTGGGGTAAGGGAGGGAGAAGTAAGATTCTGGGGTGAAGGTAAGTATTCACTTAAAGAATGCAAGTATGTGTTTAATTGTTCCCATTCTGGGTTGTTTGCCATGGTTCTAATTTAACTTAAAAAACATTCATATAAATGACCCTTGAAGCTGGGTTAGACCATCTGCATAACTGTCAGGACTTGCATGTGCTATTACACATGTTTTCCCTGCGTATGTACACTTAAACAAATTTTGGAAAAAGGAGAAAAAAATATTATTCCTTGTTATTGTGGAGGTACAGGTATATGTTTATGTAGACCTCAGCACAGTAGGGCCTGGGTCCCATTTATGGATTTCATAGATTTTTGTGGTGTCAGTATTGAATAATAATAAGGAGCATATAAGTACCAAAATAGAGAATAAAAAACTCGATCTTCCTCGAGGGTCTGTGTTTGAAGGTGTCAGAGACATTAAAAACAAAGAAAATAGAAAAAGCGATATGCCAGATGCACACATCTGCATCAGTTCAAACCCAATCCCCAGCCCCCAAAGCTGTCAAGCACAACTTGCAGGAGGAAAGAAATATTATTTATTTATTTAACCATCTATCTATGTACAGAAAGCAAGACTGGAAAGGGCTCCGGGGAAAAATTCTCATGGTTGAAGTATGTTCTACTTTTTCTTCTCATACCCCAACTTAATTCTTTCCCTCATGTTTTCTGTATGTCTTTTTCTACATGGCTGTAGCAAACGACGAGTTGTTGTGGGTTCAGCTGTTTCTCAGCCACAGGGGGTGCAGCGTGGCACTGTGCTGTGCATGGGAGTTTAGTTCTACTTTTATCCAAGACACACACAAGTGATTCAGGATCTTATAGAAAATACTTTGCTTCCCCTAAGGACACAGGCTAGGTATGAATAGACCATCCACCAAGGCACAGCGTATGGCCCTGGTCCTGTGCCCCATGGCAGGAACACTGCTTCAGGCACACCCCACTTCCCGTCTGGCCCAATGGATGGATCTTTGGGAGGAGGTGGAGGTCTGGTTGCCTTCCACAGCTTACTCTGCGGCAGTGGTGTGCACCCAAAGCCAGGAGCTCTGCCACTTTCCTGATCTTTACAGAACCATATGTGCTTCCCAGTCTGCGGGCAGTGGATATAGAGCTCGTATTGCTATGTACTGGTGGCTCTGATGATGTCTGCACCTGAGGCCCCTATTGCTTTAGTACCCCTTCCTTGATGTATCCGACCTGCTGCTCCAAGCAGCCCCCTCACAAGCGTCTGCACGCATGTCCCACTACTCTGCTCTGCCCTTAGCGCAGCCTGCCTTCAGCCCTCTGCCTTCCTCACTGCAGAGCCAGGTGGGCCATGGAGGTGATGCTGCCCCAGCTCACCAGGGAGGATGGGTGGTGGGAAACAGGGGGACAGGCTCAAAGTGGGAATTCTGGCTGTTGCCACTGTAATAGTAGCCTCATTTGGGAAGTTTGCTATCATTTAAGCATTGCAGTGATATTGCAAGGTGTGTCAACACAGCATCCATCAAGGAAAGCACTGGGGTACAGAAGAAAGTCCTGATGGCTTTTTTGTACTACTGAATAGAATAGCACTGGTTTCTCTTCCTGTGGTGACACATGCACACCAGACATTGCAGACGGAGCAACTGGCACTTGGTCTATCATTCTACAGGACATCTGAGTATGTATATGGCCAAGAACTGAGCAAGGGATCTATATACAAGCCATTTTGGGAAATCAAACTGGAAGACTGCTAGAAAATGCCCTAAATTACTACTGCATAGTTTAATTTCTTTATGTGGTTATGTAGCATTATAGTCTTCCTTTGCAAGATTTTTCATTAACAGCAAAAATGTCAAATTATTACCCTTTTGCCTTTTCTAGGCAGTAATCGGCACTTCTGGGTGGGTAGTGAAAATCAGGATTTTTTTTTTATTATTCTGTTTCTATGGTCTTATTTATCACCTGATTCCATTCCATGGTGGCACCTACTGTAATTCGTTTATGATCTTCAGAGGAAATGGAACATTTGTGAGGCCAGCTACTGGCAGAAGACTTGAATTTTTAATATCCAATTCCTTACTCAAATAATAAAATCTAATTAACTTGACTATGTGTGCTTAATAAATTTTATTCATTATTTAATCAATATTCATTGTTATTAAATACTGAAAATCACTAAATAAACACTGTCAAGAGACTTACATATTTTTATTACTGATGCTTTTGCCTTCTTCCCCCCCTCCCACCTTCAATAAGTTACTGAATGTCTTTCCAAACTACCTTTTTATTTTGTTCCTACAGAATGTTTTTGACAGCAGCCCTGTTTCCTTGCCTTCAGGACAGAGGGCACACACAAGCTAAGACTCTCCCTTTGGCATCACTCTCTAGATTCTCTGTAGACTGACAAGGAATAACCGTTTCCCTAATGGTCTGAAGAAACTATTTGTGATCACAGGACTCTTCATACCCCTCTACCCCTACCCAATGTCAAATGGATCTCAGCTCTGCTCTGGGAACACAGACGCATCCTAGTCAAAGATAGTTTAGAGAGCTTCATATATATGCTAACTCTTCCATGTTCTCTCGCAGCCATGGAGTTTCTGGAAAGCAGCTACACCAGTGGGCCAAAGCCCCAGTCTTCCCCAGCCTCCTCTTTACCACTTAACTGTTCCTTCCAGCAAGGAATTGTTTTGTGCAAGGCAAGTTCAGTTGTGAGGTTGAGACAGTATTTCTCAATAATTTGCTGTTGTCTTGCAGAAAGTTTTTATAAGCATTGAAGCTGGAAACAATTCCAGATGGAATTGTCTATTTTCTGTCACTCACAGTATAAAAAAGGACAATCTACATAGAAGTTACGTTACTGTTTCTGAAGAGTTCGTATGTCCCTGTTGTTCATTTCCCCACCTGACATTAGGATTGGAACTGACACAAATTGATCTGACTTAGCAAAAGAGAAGGAAGATATTTGGTTTTGGTTTAGCTCTTCAAAGCTTGCACCATGCCCTCAGACTACATTTCGTTTTGAGTTGACTACTTGAATTATCCCCACAGCTAAGTCCTTTATGGCAGGGTCTGTGAGATAGGATATTTATACAGGGCACAGTGTAACAAACACTCAGCTTGAATTAACCCTTCAGAGCATGGTTACTGTGCAAGTAACTTCTAAGAAAAAATTTGTAGGACCTCCTTGGTCTTGGTGCATGTCCTGTCACATCTGTATAGATGCTGAGTTTGGAGAGAGAAGAGATTTGTACTTCATACAAACTTAATTTTGATTCACAATCACAACTGGTAATTAAAAAAGTGATGAGTGTTGAGTTCTCATGTTCTCTTGCCCATGAATTTTGACTTCTATTTTGTCCCAAATTTTGCTGAGCTCTCCCCAACACAAAAACTCCCTCCTCCTCCCTGATTCCCTGGCCAGTGCATTCTCTTGATACATCCCAGTTCCTCCTAGTGCAGTGACTTGAGTTTCCTTGATGCTGCCCTACCCCATGTGTCCTTGACTGAAGGTGACTGGAAAGAGGATCTGAGGGAAGGCACTTGGGTGAAAATGGCATGCTACAGGAAGTACAGAGGTAGCTATCAGAGCAAAGTGGCCACCCCCAGTATAATTCCCAAACCTCTTACTTCTGAGCTGGGGGAAACATTTAGTTTAGATCAAGTCCATTACCACTGTATATACAGAAAGGATATATACAGATGTGCAACTATCAAGAGTGTGTTTGTATACATATATAAATAAATAAACACACAGAGCAGCAGACTCCATTTTTAGATGAAATTCTAGTCAGTGTGGAGTTAAGTCCCCATTCTTGCAGGAAATCATGTGCAGGGTCTTCTTCTCTCAGCACAGGGAGAGCTCTCACGCCGAGTCCCGCTCCCCTCAGCTGTCTCTGTGCAGGCCCATCCAGCAGTGAGATCATTATTTCACCCGCTGGCATCTCTGAAATCCTGAAGATCAATGTTCTTTAAAAATTTAAATACAAGGTACAGGCCAAAATATCTTGGCTGCCTCCATGTGTTACAATATTAACTGCAAAGAGCAAGCAATGGTTTTATGCTTACACACACAGCAGCCATAAATAAAGAGTAGTCTAGGTCATAGAGCTGAACAGCTTGCTTTAGACAACCAGGGAAGATACAGTCAGCTTATGCCAACTACTCATAATGCTGGATCACAACCTGAACATTGCCTTGACCGCCAGAGAGTTGAAAACTTTGTTCAGAAGCATGTGAAGGAATGGAAATTTACACTATGTTCTAACCAAGTCCTTCCTTTCCTGCTCAGTTTTAAACCAGCCATACAAGAAATACAAACTTTTCAGATGTATATGAAAAATGGAGATGTTCTAAGTTTCGATAGTGAACGTTTCTCAGAAGCAAAACTGTAATGCTAGCTCTGAACTCCATCCAGGCCCGCACTAGGGCATCCTAATTACGGGGACATTAGGAAGGAGGATTTTTTTTCCCCCTGATGTATGTTATGGAAAAGTGGACTACAGACACTGGCTCAGTTCTGTTGCATAAATGAAAGATGGTCTGATAAGATCACAGGGCAGAAGCAGTGTTAAAAAATACCTCAAAAACAGCTGTACAGTGTTGTGAGAATGTACCACGTCTGGTATTGGAGGGTTTACAGAGAGTTTAAAGAGAGGCAGCAGGGGAAAAGTGGGGAGAGACTCCAAGAGTTGAAGTCTCAGCATGATGCAAGGACCCCAACACATAACCTGCTGATCTGGAATTTGTGTGGCAGACCAAATTGCACATGACACCGCATATCACTCTTGTGGCAAGCAGCTGTTCTGCTGGCAAGCTCCAGTTGGGAGCTGAAGCAGGAAAGAGGGAGAATTAAAAAGCAAGGATACTCCTTGTTAGCAGGACAGAAATACTCTGGAGACACTGGACTCAGGTGCTTGTTTCTTCAAGAACATTCTGAACATATTAGAATATTCCGTAAATGAGACTGACTTGATCCATTTCCCATGTGCAATCCAAACTATAGTCACAGTTTAGAACATTTCTAAGTGATTCCCACTACCAGGACGTGATGGGAGCCAAGGAGGGCAGACAGGTACTATCCTACTGCAATTCTTGTAATGCAAACAGCCCCTCATTGAATGAAAATACAGAGATCAGAGCAGAAGTACGGATGATACAGTGACACATGCAGTGGAAAGAAGTAGAAAAATAGATCAACAAATGAGTGCTATGAAGTGAATCATTTAATAAGTAAATAAGAAAAAAAATATCCTGTAAAGTGACTGTTCTTCTCAGATACTTCTGGGACAAATCAATTTAAACTTTGCACACTGCTCAGGCTATAGCTAAAGAATTAATGTCTTGTGTAGCAGCCAATCTACTCTTTTTTTTTAATAATGCTCTGTGAAAAACCTATTATCCTATCTATAATTCTTACTGGACTGTTTCTATTTATTGCTTTGGTGTTTGTGTCAGCAGGCAAGTGTAGCCTTCCATTTAGCAATAGGGGAATATTTGCACCTATTTCAGAAGTCGTAACTTCTCATACAGGCCCTCATATGGGATTTGACTTGGGTTTTTTTTGATGCACAATCAGCAAACAAAAATGCTACAGTAAACAGACAAGTGGAAGAAAAACACAATCCAGTCAATCATTTCAGCAAAATGCAAGCTCTTAAATGATGGACACTGTTGGGGGACACTGTACCTCACTACTCTTTCTGCTTAATATGCTATTACATTTCATTCTTGTTTTGTTCCTACCCCCTGTGTTGCTTAAACTTCTGAAGGCATTACCTTGAATTTTTATCCAAGCCACCTCCAACATGTTATGAAGAATAGGGTATCTTGGACAGAAGCAGCAAACCCAGTGGCTCCACCACAGCAGGAGTGGCATTGGCAGCAAGGTGCAGCACCATCCTTGGGAAGAAGCTGAGGGGGTGCCCCATGTGAGGGGCAGTGTGATGTATGCTTTGTGCCACTAGGCATGTTGCAAAGGGGTACAGAGACTAGTTAAATAGTGCTGAGGAGCCTTCTGAGTGTTTATGAGGGTCTGTGTCCAGTGTATCCATGCCACATTGTCTGGGGGCCGGGGAGGAATTCCTGCGATGGGTGTGGCTAGTAGCAGGGATGTGGCTTTTGAAAACCTTTTGGCCTAAAAGTGTGGGTTTTCAAAAAAGGTGCACAAATCCTGGAAAATCCCTGGAATTTTAGTGGGCTTCTGAGAGAGAGTTATTACTAGCTTAGAGGTGAGATTCCTACGCTGGGGCTTGTTTGCTTTTTCCAACTGATACAGAGCGATGTTCCTGTTAGATCAACTGCGTGCAATTTAATGCAAAGAGCACCAGCAGCTGCTGCTGCATTTGTGAAATCCCTAAGGACAGTCTGAAAACATGATGCTTTGTCTCTGCCTCTTCTTATCTCCCCCTCAGCAAGGTATTTCAAGTAAATAAATGAGGAGGGTTCATTAGCATGCATTGACTAAACAATTGCTAAGAAAAGACTCAAGACCTGTAGTTTATGATAATTTTCATTGCAGCAACCTAGAGAACCTAATATAAAAATCTTTCAAGATTGTGCAGATTACTTTCTTTGGACAGATTAAAAGATAGTAGCATCAATATCAAAACAAGTTAATGTCTCAAGTTATTTTGTCAAGCTGTTATTAGTTGATCTAAAAAGCGAGGTATGGCCAGAATTATGCCACTGAGAAGAGAAGAAAGAGAAGCAAGAAACATGACAGTTGCTTTCCACTGAAAATATAGCAATATTCAATGAATGTTTGTTTAGAATATTCTGCAATACGCCACACAGTTTGTAAAAGAAAAAGCCCTGGGGACAGGGGTGGGTTTGCACATTACAAATCTACTTAAAAGGGATCACAGTCACAGAAGTAGACCCTTCCTTAAATAGAAACAAGTTATTCTTATAAAATAGCATACGCTCAAGTCAGCTTCCCTGAGAGCTTTCCTCACCCAGTTCAAAGACGGGTAGCACTCATGAGTACCTCTTCCATTCTCAGAGCTATCTCAGAGAAATGCTTCCTTATGGAATGTCACAGTTTTGACCAGGCTGGCCAATGACAAGATGACAGATGCTCTCCCCCACCTCTTGCTCCAAGAAGAGGAAGAAGCGAGATAAGGAGATTTATGTGTTCAGAAAAAACTAAACTACTTTAATGAAATATTAATAATAAAATAAAAAGGAAATAATGAAAAAAGATACGATATATACAAATATACACAAAACCATATCACACTCCCAGGGAGGCGGCACTGGCAGGCACTGGGGAAGTTCCAGACTGGACTCAGTGACAAATGGGAACTGGATTCCGGATCTTGATTCAGGAACCCGTCAATTGGGATCAAAGGTAGACAAACTGACAGGGTCCTCCTCAGACATCAGTCACTGAATAAGCCGAGCCATTGAAGAAGAGCCAACCTTTCCATCCCTCAGCTTTTATACTGAGCATGGCAGATGGGATGGAATACCTTGTTGGTCAGTTTGGGTCACTTGTCCTGTCCACTCGTTCCCACAGGTGCGAACCCTCCATGGGGTAAACACCCAGGTCAGCTCACCCTGGCTGCCAAGGCAACAAGGGTGAGCGAGAGCCTCTCTCACTGAGCAGAAAGTTGGCCCTGCTCCACCCCAAACCAGGACGTGGAAGTACATGGGCAAGAGCAAATGTACTATTTCTGTCTTTTGAGAGTGCTTGGTCTGATAAACTTAATAAGCCCAGTTATCCTTTTCTCATGTAACTTCTTTTCTTTTACAACATCTGCAAGATGTTAGAGAAATTAAATAATAGTCAGTTATTAAAGATAGGAACGTTTTAAAAACATAACAGCATATTGACATCTAATTTATTTTATTTACTGAAAAAATACAATTCAGTGCAATACAATACATGTATTATGGAAATACTAAATTACCAGCGAATACAGGAAAGCACATGAGCCACAGAAAACAAATCTTAGGTCCTCAGGAGTGAAGTTTCCAGTGAAGTTGATTTCCCTTTTTCCACCTTGGATACAGGGAACTTTGTTCATTCTTATCTTTAAAAGGAACCACCCTTCATTCATACCTCAATTGACTATCTAATGGCCATAAACAACACTATGAGTTTCTTGATTTATCCACAGCATCAGACTGCCCTTTCAGGTGACATCTTGTGCTCAGTTTCAAATGGAAGAGCTGATGAAAATCTAACATACATTTCTCTGGCATATTTACGCATCCTGTGTGCCTCCATATCGATGCTAAACATCAGATGGCATTTTCCTCTGGTTGTCACTACTATAGAAACTCATTTCTGCTAAAGCAGAGACAGAGGTACATTGAAATGCTCTTATGTCCCAATTCTCAACCCCCCAAGCAAAAACATATGAAAGGGATCAAAAGCTTCTGCATCTTCTTTCATCTACATATTTCGTTTATTCAATCAAACACACCAAGCTGTTTGAATCGTCTCTGTGACTTTGCTTGACTAAAATATGACTCTGCAGGGGTGGGTTTTTTTTTCTGTTTTCTTCTTGTCTTTATGTTAACCTGTCTTCAAAAGAACAAGATCTGGTAGACTGTTAATTTGACAGCTGACAGACACAACTCATTCACCATCAATCTTCTTTGCCAAAAATAATCGGACTCTAAAGATTTTTGAAATTTAAGAATATCCCCCACCCAATAAAAATAATAATTCAGGATCATCATGTAGTTAAGGATACACAATGTCACCTGCAGCATGGTCCAGTTAAACTGCTGTAGGGCAAATCCAAACAGAAAGGACCGTTGTTTGTTCCTTTCTCAGTTTGTGCTCAACGGCCACTTTATGCAGAGTGTAGCATGTGTCTGAGATAGCCTAAGCTCTCTTTCTTATGCATATCTCAGTGTGCCCATTGATATCGGATCCTGGAAGCAGTCAGTGGAAAGCAGGTGGCAGGGTCTTTGTGGCAAATTGTCCCTAGTTGAAACTGATGGCCACCTGTCCCCTGCCTGGCCACCAACACAATCTCTACACAGACCCCTGTGCAGCCTCAATAATTCTCTATTTATTCCTTGCTATCTCTCATAACTCCCTATCTGCCTGAATTTACACGGTGCCTGCTTTACACTAATTAATCTAGGATTTCCTCCAAATCCCTCTTCTCCTATTCCTTCCACTTTTGCTGTCTCCACACACAGTGTCAAGCTAAATGTGCATTTTATACCAGCATATCAGATTTTTGGTTTTTTTTTTCAGAGCAGCAGCAGTGACTGCAGATCTGTTATTTACCACCCACTCTACCAAGGAGGACACATCAAAACTAGCAGGAGGTTGGTTTAAGCAGATTAAAAAATAAACACTTCTTTTCAACTGGGTAGTGAATTTTCTGCCAGTGGAGATTGCGAAGGCAGATATCAACAACAGGTCTAAAAATGGTCTAGGAAAATTCATGGACCATGGCTCCGTACAGAGAGAGGCAAAGTGAATAGGCAGGAAAGCAGCTCTGACATCCCCAGCACAACAGTTCAGGCTCCTGGATGATTGTGCGGGGAAAGGAATTGAGCAGTCTCCCATGCTCTCCCAGAATTGCATCCCTTTTGCTCCTATCCACAGTGGCATATTAGTCTAGCTAGACCACTGCCCTGGCCATTCAAATTACTTGTTTTCTCACTTTGGAAGATACCTTTGGTATAACCCTGCCTCTAGCCTAACTAAAAGCAGCAGCCATGAAACCACAGGGAGATGTCTGGTACTGGGAGGTGAACTGCTTCTGGTCTGAGATGCCCAGGCTGTGGCTCTTGCACATATGGTGAACATATGCAACACAGTTGTCATGTTTTGAAGTGCAGAGACCCAAATACAGACACCGACCGGGTGTGGGCACTGTGAGTCTGCCCTGAATGTGGGGAGACAGTGCTGAGACGAACCATATCCATGCACAATGACATCTAAAATGCCTTCCTTTCAGTTAGAAAAATCGCATCCTTTATACATGGGCTCATATTGTACACATCTGCTGAAGGTGGCGTGCTGCTCAAATGAGTCTGCTCTCTCATTTATCTTCTGTGGCTTTCAGCTGTGACTCCTATGTGTTTTCTGAGGTACAGCAGGATGTTCAGTACAGAACAAAGCATAAAGCCGAAGAGTTACCCTCGTTTCTAAATTTGTTGCATGCAGCATTCAGGCACATCAGTCTGTTAATTACTATGTCTGGAAAGCCTTGGCATACATATTCATCACCTGCAATTGTCATGCTGCCAGCTCTTGCAATTTTAATCACCAGCTTCATGATATTTGGCATTTTTCTTGAAGTCAAATCCCTCAGAGTTGTTTGGTTTTCTGATGTCTCAGTTTTGCTTCTTTTTTAAAAAGAAAGTCTAAATTTAAGGCCCTGTGATTTCAAAGAAAAACCTGAAAAATGTTCCTTAATAGGAAAAAAAGGAAAAAAAATGTCAATATCTGGGGAAAAAAAATGAAGATTTTGGAGAAGAGTTGTAAGAATAAACAGTCTCTAAAATATAACTTCAAGGAAAGTTACGTTCAATTCAGGGAAAAATTTGAAGGAATGAGTTTATATAGGAAAAAGAAGGTGGGATGCTGGAGTCAACATCATAATTAATTACATAACTTTTTATAATAAACTGTGATTAAAGGAGCCAACATGGGTCCTGGAGGATGAACTCAGAAGAATTTATTCCCAACTGTGATAGAATGAACATTATTAAGAGCTTTCTGACTGCTAAGGCATCAGAGCTGGCTGGCTGGCTGCAAAATCTGTGGAGATATCTTTTGCCAGAGGTCTTTAAATGATTAGATTAGACAAAGAGCTGTGAAAGACCTTCGCAGTATACTTCTGCTTTAGAACATCCATGAAGCCTCTTTCACAAATTTGTTTCTGTAATTCAATACGCCTTGTTGCAGCAACAACATGCTGATGATACACAGCAACTTCTGTTAGGAGAGAACAACAAAGCAAACAAGTGGAAGTGGCGATCTGTTAAAACATGCAGAAACACATGTCACATGTTCATTCCCTTGTGAATACTATTTCATATTCTCTTAGAAATTGTGATCCCCCTTACGCAGGTGCTCACCCCCCTGCCTCTCCAACACATCACACTCCACATCTGTTCAGATTTACTATATTCTTTGCAGAGAAAGAGTTTGAAACCCTTGTGCCTGTTTTGATACTGTCGTGAGTGGTTTCTAAAAAGTAACAAGTTTTGAAAGATAAGGTGATGGAAGATGACTGGAAACTTTTGGGGAAGGCTATTATTTTTTTCTTTACTTCAATACTTGCTTTGCTAATAAATCTTTTATTGCTTTCTTCGCCCACTTGAATAAGGAGCATTTAGAAAAACTTCAAAATGAGAAGTGTTGCTTTCAAAACGTTGCATTCTGCACACAGAACAAATGCTTGCTGGGAACATCTTCAGGTAGAAAGGAATAAAAAATGTTGTGTTTGAATTTTGTAAATGGAACTCATTGCTAGGATTTCTGAATTATGTTGGTAGACAAGAACTGACTGTTTTATCTCTGTGAGTATTAGAAATATTCATGCTTCAGGTTGCCATTAATTTTGAAGAAAGAGTGGGTATAGGGAGAAAGTATGAGGGTACTATGCTGATTTTAAAGGAAGGGGACAACATCGACTTATTTAAATTGGGCATCAAAATTTTGTTCTTCCCCTGTGGCATTTTTACAGTACAACAGTAAAACAATTTTATTAAAAAAAACGCAAATAATAAACAATGCAAGTGTGTTTACCACATCTAAGTGATTTTATCATGTCTATTTATTTCTGACTATTTTCTGGATAAGGATACAGTTCTGCATCTATAATATATAAAATAAACTTTGTACACATAAACAACTGAAGTAACAGCACTGAATACCTTCCTTTAGGATACATCTCTTTCTTCGTGCTTTTGAGTTTGAATTCACAGAACCACAGAATGGTTGAAGTTCAAAGGGAACTCTGGAGGTCATATTGTCGAACCCTCCAGCTCTCTCAGCCTTTCGTCGTATGGGAGAGGCTTCAGTCCTTTAATGATCTTTGTGGCCCTTTGCTGGACTCACACCAGTATGTCCATATCTTTCTCTTGCTGGGGAGCCCAAGACTGTACACAGGGCTCCAGGTGTGGCCTCACCAGTGCTGAGTAGAAGGGAAAGATCACTCCCTTGACCTGCTGACAAGACTCCTCCTAATGCAACCCAGAATACCATTAGCCGCCTTTGCCACAGGGGCACGTTGCTGGCTTATGGTTAACTGGGTTTCCAAAAGGACCCCTGGGTCTTTTTCTGCAAAGCTGCATTCCAGTTGGTAAGCTCTTAGCATTTTTCAGGAGCAAGACTTTGCATTTCCCTTTGTTGAACTTCATGAGGTTCCTGTCAGTCTATTGGTTCAGCTGTCATGGTTTTGGCTGGGATAAAGTTAACTTTCTTACTAGCTGGTGCTATATTTTGGATTTAGGATGAAAACAATGTTGATAAAACACTAATGTTTTTAGTTGTTGCTAAGCAGTCAAGGCCTTTTCTGCTTCTCATACCAGTGAGGAGGCAGAAAAATCTGGGAGGGGACACAGCTGGGACAGCTGACACCAACTGACCAAAGGAATATTCCATGCCATGATGCCATGCTCAGTATATAAAGCAGGGGGAACAACAAGGAAGAGGGAAAGATTTGGAGTGATGGTGTTTGTCTTCCCAAGTAACCATTATGCATGATGGATTCCTGTTTTCCTGGAGATGGTTGAGCACCTGCCTGCTGCTGCAAAGCAGTGAATTAATTCCTTGTATTGCTTTGCTTGTGTGTGCAGCTTTTGCTTTACTTATTAAACTGTCTTTGTCTCAACCCAGGAGTTTTCCTTGTCTTTCCCAATTCTTTTCCGCATCCCACTGCGGGTGGTGATGGTGGGGGAGAAGTGAGTGAGTGGCTGCATGGTCCTAGTTGCTGGCTGGGGTTAAAACACACCACCAGCCTATTGAGGTTCCTCTGGATGGCGGCAGAACCCTCTGGTGTATCAGCCACTCCTCCCAGTTTTGTGTCATCAGCAAACTTGCTGAGAGTACACTCTGCCCCATCATCCAGATCATTAATGAAGATGCTAAACAGGATCAGATCCAGAACTGACCCCTGGGGTACACTACTAGCTGCAGGTCTCCAACTAGACTTCAAACTGCTGGTTAGCACCCTCCAGGTCTAGCCATTCAAGTCAGTTTTCAATACACTTCATTGCTCATCCAGACCATTCTTCATCAACTTGTCTACTCAGATCTTACAGGAGATGGTGTGGAAAGTCTTAGTGCACTCAAGGTAGGCAATATCCACTGCTTTCCCTTTATCTATCAAGGCAGTCTTTCCATTGTAAAAAGCTCATCATGTTGGTCAAACATGACCTCCCTTTGGTGAATTTGTGCTGACTACTTCTGATGATTTTCGTGTCTTTCAAGTGCCTGGAAATGGTTTCCAGGATTAACTGCTCCATCACCTTCCAAGGGATTGAGGTGAAGCTGGCCAGCCTGTAGTTCCCAGAGTCCTCCATTTTGCCGTTTCACAACAAAATGGGAGGAAGTTCATAAACAAGTTAGGCATGACTTATGCCACTTGTAATATGGCAATGATACTCAATTTCCTCATAGGAATATTGTAAAAATTAAATTACAGTTCTAATATAGACTAAAATATATAAGGATTATTTTTCCTGAGAAGTTAGGTATCTCCTTGGAGATCTCTGTTTTAATTCCTATCACCTTTGCAGGAGAGGATGATGAAAAAACACAGGTAAAATATGATAGGAAAAGAAGGGGGTTGTGCTCTAAAGCCACTTCTCTGTGTTGAAGAGAAATTGCTGTGGAACAAGGCAAATGTGTGTTTCATTACTTCATTATCTTTGCAGGTAACTGTGTGACATTGCCATAAGCACCCTTACAGCAAAACCATGTCAAAGTGAACTACAGATCAGCTGTGCAAGGCTACTCCTTCATCCTCTTCTCTGTTCCTCAGCTGGCTTTAGGGCAAGTTCTCCAAGGAGTGACCTCTTGGCTCTGTACTACATACTCCTGCTGCTTTTGTACCAGGGAGTATGGATTTGAAAGCAATCCTGGTTATCAAAGGAGCAGGGTTATATTTGCCACTTTGGTCCTTAGACCTTAGCAATTAATTCAGACAAATTCTCAGCTTTATAGTTAGAGACTGGGGAGCTGATTTCTAAAAATAAAAGGTGCTCTCATCCTTAAGTTTTTATCCATCCATCAAAACTCTATGATTCTTTGATTTCAAAATCCTAAGCAATTTCAAAAGAGAGTTATACAACCCATAAGCACACGTATTTTGCTGCCCGATAAAGTTTGTTTTGAAGAGATTAGAAATAAATCTGAAACAACTGTTCAAGAGACACAGAGGAGTGTTTAGGGCATTTCACCGATTCAAATCTAATTCAAGACAACGTTTGCCAGAAGTAAGAAGTGTCTGATTTCCCTTTGGCTGTTAGGACAAGTTAGTTGCTGGTTTATCTTTATCCTCCACAAAAATATGGACACATCACATAGTCTTTCAGCTTTTTGGCATCCTTAGGAAAGAGGATGGGAACTGAAGAGTCTCAAGGCAGTTACCTGCACATTACAGAGATCATCCCTTAAGGCAAAAAGAACAGTGCATAACAAATCACGGGTATATCAAGAAGTACTGACTTCAACAGCAACCAAACCTAGAGCATCCTTCTCCAGAAGTGTAAGGCTATCTTCCTATGAAAGGTGTCCTTCAGCTGCAGAGGAAGTTTTATACAGAAAGGTAAGTAAGGAAGGAAAGTCTTAATTTATATCTTATTTCATTGGAGTTTGCATTGCTTCTAGTTGTGTTTTATCTGCCCAGAAGGAGGAGGCCATCGGTTCTCAGTTAATCAATGCAGCCCTACTTCACTTTGAGCAACTTCAATTTAAATTACATTTTTGTATGTCTATAATTTGTAATTAGCAATCAAGACATATTGCTGCCACTTGAAATATCCCACAGAACTGCAGGAATCACTAGTGTGTATGATTCTGTTCCATTTAGGTTAATCTGAGGTCTATTGCTGACCTCCGTGAGTTCAGTATTACCTGTAAGTATAACACTACTCAGTACTAGCGCTAATAACTACAGCTCCCTCCATTGCTTAATTTCAGCATAGTTTTTGTCAGCCTAACTTTTCCTGCCTGGCACCCAAAACAGTAACTTATTTTAAGTAAGCCTTGAAAGCCCTGACTTTCTCCCAGCTGTTAGTCATTTAATCATGTGAATAAAAAAGAAGAGAGATCTATGTCTACTTTAATTTTTCTCTTTCCAAAATATCACAGTCACACTCATAAACCTAAAGTCATAAAGGAATTCCTATACTCCCAGGTAGGATGACAACTCTTATTTCATAAATGCATGCTACGCTGGTCTCCAAACAGACCACAAAGGCTGCTGGAGGAAGGAAACATGGAAAAGATGTTCCTCACATGTTCTGTACATCCTGCAGCCACATTCTGCTCACGTGTTTCATTCCTTTTGTTGCAGCAACTCTTAAAATGGTCCACTGGCAGTTTATCTTTCAGATTTCAGTGTTGGTCCATTTCTCCACTGGAAAGTAGAGGCTCTGCCTCAGATGGAGTCTTCCATGGTCCCTTTCCCATTGTCCTGCTGCCCAAAGGGATGTATCCTGAAAGCATCTCAGATATCTGTAAAGAGAAACTGGAATGATAACTGTTAAGTTAGAATATTCATCAAAGCTTCAACAGCAACAGCATTTTCAGTCCTAGTTTCCAAATACTTTTGCACTGTGTCACTGGTTGGCTCCCAGACGTGGCCAGACCTAGACTATATCTGAGGAAGTAAGAGTGCAGCAGAATGTAGACGAGCATCCTCCACATCTCTTCTGCTTCCCTTTCTGACCACAGAAGCTCAGGCGATTGTCATTGTCCTAGTGAGACAGCAAATAAGGATCATCAGAGAGGAAAAGGCCTACCTTCTAGGTAGTTCAATCCCAATAAGAGAGAAAGAAACACAGGCCATCACTTAGTATTATAGAAGATGGTGTCACTCAAGCTGCTGCATAAGTGCTTTGCAGCCCTGCCACATGCTGGCTAGCATCCCATAGCTGAGAAGTCAGGAGATTTCTCAGCAGTGTGCCACTGACAGTTGGGTTGGATTTTATCCCTTCTGCCCTTCTGGAGGGTCATAAGAGTGAGCAAAGCTGTGTGGAGACTACAGACGCTCAGGAAATGTGGCCATCAAGGCAAGAACCCTAGAGCACCAACCAAGAAGACTCTCTAAAGAACCTTACTAAGATAACCTGCAAGATCAGAGTAAAAATTTATCAGGACCTTTCTTTTCCCTCTGAAGTAGAAAGGGGGACCAAAAAGTGTTTTTGTCATGATCTTTAAAAAAAGGAAACTTATTCCTACACCATTTTTTTTCTCCATGTCAGATGAATATTTATTTCCTAAGAAAAGTTTAGGACTTTGCTATTTCATAAAGACTGCTAAACAATATAAAACCCATCTCAGAGAGTTTGGGAAGTTCCCATCTACTAGCTGATATTAAATGTTTCTTCATCACAAATCCAGAGACACAACAATGGCAGCATTTGATAGTTTTAACTTGCAAGTAATTCTAGCAGCGCATGAAGTGTGAATATAATTACAGTCTCAGAATATTACTATTTCTATTGTACTGGAACTCTGTTCCACACACCTTCTTCAGATAAGATAGAAGTGTTTGATGTGAATACATCTTCAATTAACATTGCTGGCAGATAATGGAAGGCATTGATTGGAAAATCCTTATCAAGGTAAAAGTGCTTGAGAACTAAAGAAACAACCTGCCTTTTACTTTCAGCAATGTCAATAATTGAAACGGGACATCATAAAAGTCCAGGTGATGGCAGCAGTTTTTCATCTGTACAGATATATATGTACAAATATATATGTGTACATATGCAGATATATAAATTAGAAAAACTTATACCCATGCTTTCTTTATAGAGAATATAAAGATGAAGTGTCTGGTAGCTTATCTTTCTTCTATATTTTTACCTCCCCTAAAAATTGTGCATCCAATAAGAATGGCAGTTGCTGTCATGAATTACTAAATCTGTAACCAATAGCATATTTGTAAATTTATAATCTCCTCAATGCACAGGCTATCTTCTTCTGCATTTGGGCAACATCAAATATGTGTCAGATGCTACCCCACTAGAAAAATAGTCAACTTTTGTTTCCTGGTGACTGAAGTTTCCTTACAAAAAACAATGTGAATTAAATTGTGCATTTGCATGAATTCTTGCTAGGTGAGGGCTGACATAAGGCTAATAAGCACATTTGACTCTGACCATGAACTGCGTGTGGATGGTTGCAACCTTTCTGAGACTGCAAACAATTCCCAGTGAAAGCTGCACTGCTTCATTCTCCCGGCAGACATTAAGGCTGATTCCCATGTAAAAATAGCAGTAGCGATATAACCTATCTGACCTGTGGTGACTTTGGAAGTCTTGTTATGAAATGTATATATATGTAATTATAGCAGATGCTATAAGTATAGTTACAGACTGAAAGTTTTGTAGCCAATTAAAGTTTCTGGAAAGAGGAGTAGAAGAGCAAAGCATGCAAATATATTTCCCACTGAATCTGGAGTCAAATTAACTTTAAAAGAAAATACAAATGGGTCCCTTGTGAATCTAATCTAAGTCATACGGACATCACTACTTGAGTGTCTTCAACACATTTATCCTCAGAATCACCATTAGGTGAGACACTACAATCAAACATCTAAACAGAAAACCACAGGCCAACATAGGCTTCCTAATGCAAAAAAGATTAAATTAATTCAGTTCTCCTTCCCCTTTTTCCCATGTGCTCTAAGTTCCTGGGTCACAGCCTCAAGGCAAGGTACTTTGATTTCTTCTAACAAAACAGGCAAAGTTTTTCAATCTCTCTTTTTTTGGTGTGTCCCACTCTGAAAATGTGCTATTGGTCTCTATCAAAGAAAAAGAACAGAGCAGATGGAGAGCTACTCTGATCTGGTGCAGTAACTTACATGTCATTACAGTAGCCTACCAGGAGCTCGCAGAAGACATTGTATTCAAGGAGTTATGATCCTGAGCAAGCCCTGCCTGCTCTGGTGGGTCTTGTACTTAGGGCCTGAGTGGCCCATTTGTTAATATGAGTATCTCCTCTAAGGAAATCTGCTGGAGCGTCCCATGCTGGCATGCGCTGGACACTGGTGGATGTTATGACATCAGGAGAAGATACATGATTCTGTTCGTTACATGAAGTTAAAGGCATCATGGCATAAGAGGGAGGAGGAACCTCTCCACCAACAGGATCTGTTCAGCATGCCATGGGAAAATCCTTCTGGGGTCCACACAATGCTGCATGCAAGCACGGTTCCCAGCATTTTAAAAGTCTTAAATTTGTTCACTATTCATATTTGTCTTTTTATTCTTTGTTGACTATCTATATTTCTCTTGTTATTCTATCTTATTAAAACAGTTATTTTAATAAGCCATTTCTTATTTGGAATCCAGAAAGAATCCTGCACCATTTTTCTCTCACTGCCTCCCTGGCCTGGTGCAGAACAAATGGTAAGGGGAAAAGCGGGTATTTGCAGTTCTCAGAATTACCTGTGGGGCTGTTTTTTTCATCTTGAGTGTGGACAGACAGGGAATAATTTCATTTACAAATCTTGAAGCCGTGTGATGTGGTCTGTTTGCATGTTAGAAGAACAGGCGTAAGTTGCTTATTGGGTCCTAAAATCTAGACCAATTTTCTGGTAACAGCAAGACTCCTCTATGCAGTATAGCATTAAAAGGTCTTCAGTCAAAACAGAGAAGGCATGCAACAAACCAACCACAGATATTTACAGATATGATTTACAGTTAAGTGGTAAACTCTGTGTTCATCACTCCCACAGCTCTAGGCACTTGAGGCTGTAATTTCATGTGTTCTCAATTTAGGGCAGCAAAAGAGAAACTCCAGCTTCTGCTTCCCCATGCTTTCTGTGTCTCTCTGCTGCACACCTTCCTCTCAGCTGACAGCTTTCCGTGGACTTGTTCTGCAAGTTGGATCTGTGACCTGATTGCAAAGAAAAATATTTTTTCCTGCAGGAGCAGCTCCATGGGAGCACTAGGAGAGGAGTCCTGCAGCCACACGGCTACTGGATCCATGAAAATTAGAGGTACCTGGGCAGAGGTTAAGGCCTGCTTCCAGGGAGCTGCACGTGCATTTACTCTTGGTACTCATGCTCTATAAAGTTCAAAGTTATCTAATCAAAGATTGAGTGCTGCATCATGTTCACCTGATCATTCAAATCCATCTGGACATGGACACAAATTGTGACGGGGTCTGAGGGCCCCTGGGTGCTACAAATCTCCTTGATGAAGTCATCTCCAGCCCATCATGATCTTCCTTTTACTGCAGGTAAATACTGCATCAATATTGCAGCCAGAGACTAACCTAACATCTCCCACTAAGGAGTGCCTCCAGAGGTCAGGAAGATAGTCATATCAACCCTTGCTGGATTATGGGACAGGCAACATGTGCAGTGTTGACTACAATTAGCTTTACTGGGTCAACTGCACAATCAAATTTTGCAGCTTTTACCTGGAGATGAGGCCCACTCCTTTGCAAACCATCTCCTCTGAGGACCTCTGATGGTTGCAGACCTCTAGGCTGCTGCTAATAAAAATGAAGAGGGGAACTATAAAACACTGAGAAGGGAAGAGAAAGAAGGAAACGATCCGTCTTTGGCTTTCTGACAGGCAACACATTATTAGTGGCCTATGTTGAGGAGCAAGCTGATAAAGAAACTCCATCTACTTCTGATGACGCCTCGGGCGGTGGAAAAGTCCAGCAGTTGCATTTTCATGTAACCTACAGCTACCTCACACCCTGCTGCTCCTCAGTCAGGGATGGGAGGGGGTCAGCATCTTCTGCGTCCAGGGATATGATGAGCATAACAGTTTTCCTGCATTCCATCCGAAACAATGTGCATTTGCTGCTGTCTGAGATGTAGCTGTATCATCTCTTCTAAGATCCTCCTAGCTGGCAAAAGGTAAAGATGCTAGTGGAACCCAAATCCTTGGGAAACCACAAGAGAGCCTAATGCAATAGGTACCCCTACCTAATCTGGCAAACTGTCCCGTTTCTGCCTTGCCACTGCATCCTACAGGAGAAAACAAACAGCCTCTATCTTGTGGCCTGTCCTGGAAGATGGTGAAGTGTCTCTTGACATGAGGATTATCAAGTATAACTTGAGAGAGTGATAGCTATTTTCTGACCCAACTAAAATCCATGCCTTAACCTGCCTTGTAAGTGGACTGTGCTGTGATTGAGGAACTTGCCAAGAAGTGGTCAGAACTGTGGCTGGATATTTCCTGCAAGCAAGGATATTTTTTAATGGGTTGTCCAGCATCTTGGTGTTGGGTATCTCAGGACCAGGACATTTTGGAAAGTATTGAGGCTCATACAAAGCTTACTGTGGCACTTCAGAAGTTTGTGAGCAAGCCAGGTACAATTGCACCCATACCGTCTGTAAGGATAGGAACCGAGTTTTCAAGCTATTCTCCTGCAGACGAGATTCTTCACACAAGAGGGACAACAGGAAAGCAGCAGAAAGTGCCTACATATTTACCTGCAGATAAGCAATGTGGACAACCAGCAGAGAGAGGGATCCCTGGGCAAAACTGAGAGAACTTCAAGATGAGAGTATGCATGCTGCCAGTGGGGTGTTTTTTGCTGGGAATGAAGTGAATTGATTTGCAGCTTCCCACTAACAATAAATAATGTTCAATTCTGCAGACATATTGTAGATCTTTTTCTGCTTGAGCAGTTGTTTGACAACTTGTGAAGTAGAAACTGAGTTAATGACCCAAAATGAGAATATCTGAAAACAAGACAACTTTATGTCAGCTAGCCAAAGCACATTTACATTGCATATAGACCCAACATCGAACTATTTTACTGTGCTGACTCAGAAGGGAGTGGCAAAGTTCAGGGTCCATGTTAGCAGGGTTTCTCATGTTCAAGTTTAGGGTTTTGATATGATGCAACACAGGGAGTTTAACCTGTTTAGAGATGGAAATTGTCTGAGGAAACCAAAGAGAATGGGAGATGGGGAGGAGAAGAAATTTTATTTACTAGGGGGAAGAGGTGATGGGCTTAAGGGAGGGTATAAAGCCCAAATGTGTACAGACATGTAAATCCAGATGTTGGAAAGAATCTTGCTTCTGGGAGATGTGTGAACATGTTGTTTCATGGACTCATTCTCCTTTTGGTGGAGCCATGCTATTCCACTGGGATCCGTGAAGAGGACCTGGAGAGCCCTCTGTCCTTCTTCACAAAGACTGTGTGTGGCAAACCAGGGTGCTACAATACTGACACACTCTATCTTTCAGAGTAAGCCCTTTTAAAACTCGTGGCCAAGCACACATGCTTTTGCTACCAGGTTATAGTTCAGCACCTGAAAAGAATGGTCATGTGAGATGACCGAGGACTGCAAGGCATAGCTAGTATTACAAAAGGAAGGTTCTTTTGGCTTGGCCTGAAATGCAGAATGGTGAATTTCTAAGTATACATGTCATGTATGTACTCACTGTAACTCAGAATGTCAGGGATAAACACACACCCCCGTGCTTCACCAGTCCTTTCCAGCTGAATAAACAGTATCCTTATTGATTAATTTACCCAGATGTCACATTTGTCCCCTAGCATTTTTAATATATGGCCATATATGGGCCACATGCTTGGCAAATCTGTGTTGACCAGAAGGACATGGGTGGAAAGGGGGATTGGGATCCAGAAGAACATGCGCTGCTGCTGCAAGGCAGGCACAAGTTTCCTTTTAGAGGGTGATGTTTTGAATCTGTAAGCTCTGCAGCCACTTTTATTCTCTGCAAGTCTTGAGGGCAGTGCAATCACACTGGTGTTCCCTTCTCTCCACTGTCACTCAGTGGGCAGCAGAGGGAGAAGAGCTGAAGTGCAATTCCAGCCACCATTAGCTGGGGGAACATGGCAGGCAGGACACCACAATGGGGTCATTCATGGACTCAAGAGCTGCTATCTTAGATCAGTAACGCGAAGGGTACAAATGGCATGGGTGTTTTTGTTTTGGTTTTAGTTTTTAATGCAGGCTTTTTAGATGTTTAGTTCACAGAAAATCCTCCAACTTCATCTGAGAGGATGACAAGAGATCACTTTCAGCTCACTCACATCACCACACTGAGCACAGAGCCATTTCTCACATCTCATGCATATACCATCAGGAAAACCATGTTCCACTACCAACAGGGAAGTTTGCTGTTCCTCCTCCATTCTACTACACTGAATATTACTATAGAGGATGACTAGCAATGCTCTCAGTCAGTCCCAAACCGATGACATGAATAACGCAGAAAGAATTTTGTAATTTCTTCCATACCTATCTGGCAAAGAGCCGTTAGCTCTTCACCATTTCTGAGCCACTAAACAGAAAGACGAAAATGGAGCATGATAAAGACTGCAGTTTTTTGGCACCGTGATCCTGGAACAGATTACTATTAGATAATTAGACCATAAACCTCCTCACAGCAGGTACCCCAGCTTTGTAGCCACCTGGATTGCTTGTTAAGCACCCAGAGCACTATTGATGCTTTAAGAACAAATTAATTATCATGAATCAATTAACAGTACCCTATCCACACCAACGCTTAGACTGGATCATCAAGCAAACCTATTCAGAAATTCTCTATGAATAATATTCTTCCTGGTGTTAGTGCAATATTAGTTTGCAAGCTTTCAATCTTGATTTCCTTTTGCAGTTTATTTTTAACATATTATTTTAGCATGGACAAATGGGCATTTAATCTCTGGCTGGTTTGTGAGAGGTTCACTGTTTATTTTCATTTTTTTCTGTACCTGTGTTACAAGTTTGGCCAGTTGAGTTACCTGCTGATGTTTGTGTTCCTGACTTGATTGTTTCTTTTTAAAGCTGAACATTAATGATAAATAGAAAATAACAAAATAAGCTCCTTCCAGCATGAATTTTTAGTGGAAAAATAATGTTTTCCAGGATTTATGAAACCAATATTTGGAAATACTTTCTTGAACTCCCTGCAACCCTCAAGATCTTGGGAGTGAATTGAAATCAATATAACCTGAAAATAAATAAACTTTGTACTTTCTATTCAGGTTATGTATTGTGGAACAGTTTTTTGTTTTGATATGGTTTGTTGAACAAATCATCAGTGGCTGAAATCACTTAGAACTAACTGATTAGCGAGCTGAAGAAGGCAATCTTAGGAGTGCAGCACAAATAGAAGTGTGTGCCATATTTCATTCACTCTGCAAAGAAACACAAAGCATTTGCTCTCTATTTTATATGCCTGCTACTCAACTGCTAGCTCAAGTCAGTGAGTGGAACCAGGCAAAAAGCAGCAGGAATTCTGCAATGAACTCAATTTAGATTATGTCTCCATGGAGCAACAATCCCTCACGAGGGATTTGGTTGGGGGTGTGGTTTTGCTTTGTTTTTCTCTGGAAGAGAATATTCTGGGGAGCATTTGTTGAGTTAGAGGGCTAGATTCAGCAGGATTTGAACAGAAATTAAATTTACTTAATCATGATATAAGTCTTTTTTTCTCCTCATTAGAAGAATTATATTGCTAATAGAAATGACAAAACTGGTCCCCACAAAAGGATGTTTAGAACTGCAGGCTGCTGCTTTCTGAGAAGAGGTAAGCAACAAGGAGAAAACAGAATATACTTTTAAGCAATTGTCTGATGACTGTATTATAGCTCAAGACGGCATTGGTACATCTTTGCTTGAGGAGCCCCTTCTGATGAAGCATTTTTGCATTCCCCATGGGGATACATACATACATTGCATCTCTAGAGGACAGAACAACTTCTAATGAGAAAATCTGCCAGCAGGATATTAGTATGAGAATTCAGCCTGAAAACAAAATATTGCATGAACCCACTTCAAAATATGTGGACAAACTCTTTTAGTTATCACAGCTCTTTGCCTTCCTTCTATGCAACCCAAAAGCCATCAGGGTAGCATCCTTTCTGGAGGATGCTAGAGAGACAGAGACACGAAGGGGGTCTTCAACAAAAGGTCTGCTTCCTCCTACCAGTAAAGCCTCCTATTAGAGAACAGTGACAAACAGATGACAGGTTTAGAAACTAGTTGTTTACTTCCTCAGAGCATGAAAAAAATTCAATCCAGCAAAAGGTACTTTGTCACAGTCTTCAATGCATTTGTGACAGCTGGTGACGGATTCACTTTGAAAATCACATTTTGAAAGGACACAACTTTGCAGGCTTCTCTTAAATCTCTGATCCAAAGGGTCTGCCATCAAGGCAGACATCATAACTTCTGTCTCACAACCTTATTTTTACCAAAGCAGGTATGTTCCATGGGGTGTCTAGTCTCCCACACATTGGTCTTGTTGTCAATTAATGTCTACCTGCCAGAGTGCCCAGGATCCACAGAGATTTTACTGGTCTCCAAAGAGAACTTTAGAATATTTTTTAATTAGGTTGCACAGCATAACGAGTCTCTAAACACACAGGGAGCTGTGTGTGTAATCTTAGTTTAAGCATCTGACACGTTGCATCTATTTACTCAGCCAATGCAGTTAGTCATTTATTTTGAAGATCATCATACGACCAGATCCTACTGGGCTGAATCACTCACTAGACAGGTAAAAAAAAAGTCAAGTCAGAATTTCAATTACAGATTTCTAGAGGATGTTTCAGGGAAATGGCGATGGTTACACAGTAGAAGACAGTCCTCTCCTCTTAAATCCAAGCAAAATGATGACACAATGAAAAGTATCAGGTGGTCATACAATCTCTTTTGGGCAGAAGATACTTGCAAGGATTGAGATTCTGTTTCTACCTGCTTCATTGGCCTAAGTGCAGATCCTTAGACAAATCATTTTATTTATCTGAATCTCAATTTTATTCTATTTTTATTCTCTTCCTTGGCACTTGTGGATGACAAGAATCTGTGCAAAGGAAAGGCTACCAGAGGTAGCTGGAGGTAAATAGTTCAGAATTCAGATTTTAAAACTATTTTCCACACTCAGTTTTGGAACCCAGTTATTACTTTGTATTACTGAAGAATGCTCCCTTTTCTTTTTGAAAAATTATAACATTCTCACAGAAAAAAGGACTGTTCCTCTTTCAAGAAGTAGAAAATGTATATATCTAACGTTTACATATGAGGACTGGGCTTTTTTCCAACTAATCAAGCAGCATAAATAAAACGACAAGAATTTAAGTGTCTGTCTGGAAGAGAAAACACTTATTAAAGCCTGTCCAACCAAAACAAGCCCCTGCTGCCTGGTCATTCTAAGAGCTGAAGCCTTATTTGTTCCCTTTTACTGCCAGACCAAGGTCCCTCTTGAGAGCTTTCTCAAATACCCTGGGGTGACTACCGGGTGGCCATGCAACACGTGATCTGGCAGGCCCACCACATCAGATACTCCCGTCCACCCCCCTAAAGTCCCTCTTTGCCGTTCTAATAGACACTAATTCAAATACAAAAAGTATCAACCGTGGTCGCCTTCATCATGCATCCATTCTACAGTTTTCTGGTAACAGGCAAGTGAGTACATCTTTTATCTGCAGTTTTTTTCTCTGCTCAAAATTTGCTAGCTGACCCTGCAACTAGCTCTTTCAATCGAGCAGCTTGATGTTTTTGTGCCAGTACATGCTTTTACCCAAAGTTGAACAAAGACTGAAGTGAACAGAAAGTGTGCATGGCCATACAAATATTTTCTTAGAGATAAACATTTAATCAACTGCCTCTTTCACATACATTATCATCAGGTGCATTCACAGGTTTTTTTACCTGATAGAAGAAATCAGACATGTGTGGTTTTACGTAACCGTGGAAACCATTTCACCAGGACTGAGATTTCTTAGCAAGGAGGAGGCAGCGGCTAGCTGCTGTTTAACTGAAGACTGAGATATTGCAAACTTGAAACAATTTGCTTTTGTCACCGTGCAGATTTACCAGAACTGAAGTTGCATGCTTGTCTGTCTTTCCTGTGTATGCTTTGTTATCCATTGCCTTCCACACCTATGCAGAAAATACATCTGAACATTTTCCCTAGTATGTTATACTTAATAGCATCTTACTGCTAAAGCTTAACAACTTGATTTCTCTGTTTCCTCCCTGAAGTTTTTTTCTCCCAGTTAAACCCTGCCAGGAGCCAAACTCACTGTGGTGGAGGAATAACTTTATAGTCTAAAACATTAAACTAAAATGCTAAGCTAAGTCAAAACCAATGTTACAATATTGGTGCAAGAGTGTGTACAAAGTATTCTGAACTACTTCTAAGTCCTAAAATAAAGTTGAAAGTAGGCATGGAAATGCACGTGGCCATTTTTAAACAGAGAGCGAAGAATTTTCTCCAGAACAGAGAACAAAAATAATTTCCTTCCTGTCTTTTAACTGTGACCTGAAACTGAACCAAGAACACTCTCAGTTGCCAGAGAATCTGGGATTCCTGCTAGGTCTTATATGCAAGTCAAGAGCCACATTTTTGTTTTCTTTGGATCCTGTGCAATTTCAGATGTTGTCAGTCCTGGTGGCCATTTCTATCAATTATGTTGTTGCTAGTTCTGCTCAAGGAACATATCTCTGGGACTTCTAATGCAAAGGTGCTGTAGCATTACTGGTTACTGTTTTGTCCCTGTTTATGAATTCCTGGCACAGGTTTATTTTCATGATGATAGTGTATTTATTTCTCAAACTAAGTATATTGGTCAAAATGTAAATCATAGAAATTTAGAAAATGCTTCTCCATAATTCAAAGTATGTGATGCCCACGCAACAGAGTTTATTTTGTTTACTTTTCCCCAGAATAATATATCATAAACTCTGCAAATAAATAGCTGTATTACAGTCCGTGCTGCTGTTCTTCATCTATAAATGGGAGCTCTGTCTTGTCTCTGAACCAGTAATCTTGGAAGGAAAGGGCAAGAAACAACTCTTACTGTGATTTTATGCAATATCTGGCATGTTAGGTCCCTAATACTGATTGAATTTTCTCTGAGTCATTCTACTTGAAGTAATGTTAAACAATTCGTTTGTAACGGCTCATTTTCTTTAAATGCTCTTTGATATTTCTTCTGAAAAAAGACAACATTCACAGAACACAAAAGTGCAGAAAGCACACTGATGTTGTCATGCATGTTTTATTAATTTATTCTCAGAAAATACACAATCAAGTAAACAAAAGCATGGAGAGAAAAAAGGTAATTTAAAGACTGCTCTTAAATCAGGACTTTGGTTACTGAATCAATTCATAATACACATTTGGGAATACTTATATCTTAATACTAAACTGAACTTTTATCTGATTTTATCTTAAGCTCTATTACCAGTTTCTTATAATTAAAAATGTATAAAGAGGAAACACTTCTGCAATTACCTGTTGCTGCATCGCCTTTGTATAGTTAATAGCTCTGTGACATAGCTTTATGAATCTCAGCTATGACATCTTTATTAGTTACTTGATCTTAGATCTCAGATCCTTTATTTGAGTTTTGAAACCAAGAAAAAGAATGCTGCCTAGTTAAAACTGACAAAATAAAACAGAGGAGATGGAATGAAAACAGAGAGCACTATTACAATACCAAATGTCTTACTGAAGGAAAAAAGTCTTGAATATTTTTGTGTTCTTTGATTTCCTTCAGGTTGGGGAGTGATAATGCAAATGATGAAATCCCACAGACATGTATTTAGCTCATTTTAGAGATAAAGCCACTTAGAAACAGGCTGATTGTCAGTTTAAATGATCACACTGCTTCTATGAGCACAAGGAGTCTCCATGTTTCAATGTCTCTATGTTTCGATTACTGCTGTAAAAGGTACAATAAGACATATTATCCCCTGGATATCTTCCCAACTTCTAATTCCAAGTGGATGGTTTACATCCAGAAGCTTGATGTTTTACATTTCTCTAAAAACATTGACCTTTAACAACATTTGTTGTAGTAATTTTGGCTACACTTTTCAGCTTCGTGGACTTATTCAGTCCTTTTAGTGTACTTCTTAGCTCTTGGAATTAGTACTACTGCATGTCAATAAGTTCATGAGATGAGTTTTGAGAAACCGAGGAGCACTATATTAATTTTTGAATGCATTTTTATATTGCTCGTTGATGCCAATAACCCCACTATGGATCATTCTTTCCTGAAATATAATTTCAAAGAGGTGGTAAAGTAAATGTATTTGAAATTTTCCTGAAGACTCAAAGGACAACTCAGCACAATTTCAACCAGCTGGCAAAACTAGGGAATATAAAATGATCAGTGTCTCTTCTGACACACATTGTAGCCCCACTATGAAGTACTTGCCCTGTTCCTCACTTCCCTGTGGTTTCCTCTCAACTCATTAACTAATAACGTGGCTGAAGGAAAAACATGACCTGAAGGGATGCATCACCTCTTTTCCAAATATCTCCTCATCCAGACTGCTGACTGCATGACACTGAGCCACCGGAGACTCACAGAGACAACCCCCAGCTCCCTCCCCTAGAATAGGGAGTCCTAAATGATAGTACTGAGGTGCTTTACAGAAGGCTGTCAGTGGTGCAAGAGGCCCTTTTCAGAGGTTTTAATAAGGTATATTCAAAGTTCCCCTTACTTTTTTTTTCCAAAAATAAAACGTAACTTTTTTTTGACAAAAAGTTACCTGTTTTATGTAAGATTGAAACCATGACAATACATGAAAAAAAAACACCCTAGTTCTTATGTATATGTATTCATTTTTCAAAGCAAAGGCATAACCATACCCTTTGAACTGCTTCTGTGGCATATGCAGTCATTTTCTTGTCTGGAATACTATATTTATTTCTGTTTAAATGCTTCTGTTTAATCCATTTCACATTGTCATAACAGCCCTGAAAAAAAGGACAAACCCAAAATTTATGTATGAAAAAAAATAAGCATACAAAACCCACATGCAGACATGCACTATTATAAAAAGTCAGAGCAAATAACATTAAAAAAAAAAAAAAAGAAGAAGATCCAAGAACACTGCAAGAACACTGGAAATCTCAATACCCTCAAAAGGATGGGAAAATCTGAAGAGCCTTGTCAGCATTAAAGCCTTCATCAAATACAAATGTGATTTACTTCTGCTGGTTCTCAGTTTTCATGTGAATTACTCTTGCTGAAATCAGGAGTTTACCCCCTGTATTCACTTTCACAGAACACTAAAAAAGAAAAGAAAAA
>VYZM01006819.1:219993-294734 GCA_013398915.1 Dromas ardeola
ATTAAAATGTACAATGCAAACAAAATATCTCGGTCTACAAGAACATGTTACTATAAATTTCAGTGAATGGAATTCTTTCTCTAGAGGGGGATAGGTCATATGAAAAAAACCCTCAGATTTAGTGTTGCATTGTAAATCTCAAAATTCAAGCTCAGCTGTGATTCAAGCTCCAGATCATTAACAAAATGCTGCTTGTGTATGGACTGAACCCAACAAAATGTATTTATTTGGAGCGTATTTTGTGAAGCTGTGATTGAGTCAAACAAGCTGTCAGTAAACCTCAGTTATTGGGTTTACAACCAAACCAAACCAAACCAAACCAAACCAAACCAAACCAAACCAAACCAAACCCAAGCCCCATTCCAGCAAATGGTTCTGTTTGAGAAAATCATGTTTTCCTTAAATCATGCTTTGAGGAAATCTGCTTTCCCTAAGCAGAAAGATGTAATGTTCGGGTTTTGGTTTTTGGGTTGTTTTTTTTTTGCTGTACCAAAACTTCATTTGCCAAGCTCCATTCATTTCTCACATCTCATTTTGGTTTATTAATGACTAGGTAGTGAGCGCAAAATCAGGCAGACCTGTGAAGCACACAGATCAGAAGATAATGTACTCATCGGATGAAGTTAAACAGGGATCTTATTCANCATGAGCCACAGCTGCCTACAGGCAGACCTGCCTGTGCAATAGTTTAGTTCCTCGGTTTCAAAATTTCCTTCTGCAGCTGGTCGGTACCTGCCAGAGCTGAGGCTGGCCACGAGTCAGACCCTGACAGAGTGTCTTGTGTCACTCCCTAAATGGCAGACAATCACTTGCATGTGTGGGCAACAGATGGTATCTGCCAAGTACAAAGGGATTTCTGATCAGTTTTCCACCATCAAATGGATGATAGTTTTTTTCCCGAATTCTTAAAGTTGTGAGATCAAAAGCAGACAGAAGGAAAACTGGGCTCCAGACCAGTGGAGTGTTACACTTTGCTTTGCCCCATGGGTTGTGTTCAAGCAGGGAAACTGATTATCATTTTTTCATCACTGACTTGTTAGTACAGTTTGGTTTGTTGTTGAAGACGTTAATACTTTACTAAGCTAAATCCAATCTGGCTGTTTCTCCATGAAAATTAATTGCATTGTGAATTTGGTCTAAAGTGACATCATAAGATACAATCATGCTATGGATTTGGCCTAGACATTTTTTATTAGCTTGTTTTTCCAAAGGGACTCAAGAGCCTTAGAATCCATCTGCTGTTTTCTAAACTCTGATATCCTTGTTAGATCATTATGTAGTAAGTGTTCTTTTTAAGGATGTTAATTATACTAAAGCAAGTCAATGCATTGCATCAGCTGCTGGAAGAATGACAAAATTCCAACAAATAAGTGGTGACTTCAGTTGGATCCTGTTCAACACTTTCCCCTTGATGAAGGTAACCTTCCAAGTTGTGATTTCGTACCTTTGGATGCTTTGAAAAGCAGTGTTAGATGCACCAGTATTCCACAAACACGACTATTTCTCTCTCTTTTACAAATATTTTTTGAAAGAGAAGCAGCACAATGCTGTCTTGGCTCATCCATTAGTCTTCTGCTGTGAAACAAACTGCTTTTGTGTCAGGAGTGAACTCCAAGGACCAGTTTGCTGGATAGGTTGAGCTGCAGTAACCTGTCTTCTCGATACTGAACCTCCATGTTGCAGTGCTAAGGAAATATGGATCCATTTTTGAGGTCATTGTTTAAGATACCGCAACACAGATATAGAACACAATTTTAAAGGAAGAGAATATGGAAGAGAGACTAGAGACTTAATGCAGGAGTGCAAAAGGCATTTATCACTGACATGCTAAAGGAGGAGAGAACCTGAGATCACAACCTTTGCTAACAGAAATGTGCCTAACATTGGAAATTTGATGCACATTCCTACAAAGCAAAAAAATACCCTGATTTTGTTCTCTCTCTTTTTCTCTCTCTCCCTACTGATGACAGGAACATACTATTTTTTGCTGTTTTAATTTCATAACTCTTAGCCTATAAACTTTCAGATAGTGATTAATATTTTCAACATTAGTAATACATGTGTGGCTTGGGGGTCTTTTTATGTAGCAATTAATCTTTTTTTTTATAGTTGCATAATCATTAAAATGTACAATGCAAACAAAATATCTCGGTCTACAAGAACATGTTACTATAAATTTCAGTGAATGGAATTCTTTCTCTAGAGGGGGATAGGTCATATGAAAAAAACCCTCAGATTTAGTGTTGCATTGTAAATCTCAAAATTCAAGCTCAGCTGTGATTCAAGCTCCAGATCATTAACAAAATGCTGCTTGTGTATGGACTGAACCCAACAAAATGTATTTATTTGGAGCGTATTTTGTGAAGCTGTGATTGAGTCAAACAAGCTGTCAGTAAACCTCAGTTATTGGGTTTACAACCAAACCAAACCAAACCAAACCAAACCAAACCAAACCAAACCAAACCAAACCCAAGCCCCATTCCAGCAAATGGTTCTGTTTGAGAAAATCATGTTTTCCTTAAATCATGCTTTGAGGAAATCTGCTTTCCCTAAGCAGAAAGATGTAATGTTCGGGTTTTGGTTTTTGGGTTGTTTTTTTTTTGCTGTACCAAAACTTCATTTGCCAAGCTCCATTCATTTCTCACATCTCATTTTGGTTTATTAATGACTAGGTAGTGAGCGCAAAATCAGGCAGACCTGTGAAGCACACAGATCAGAAGATAATGTACTCATCGGATGAAGTTAAACAGGGATCTTATTCACAAAAGATACAGTGAAATAACCCCAGCCACCCAGACTTATCTGTACATACTGCTGTAAAAACAAAATAAACAGCATATCTTGTGCTGTCCCTCTCACCAGTGGAACAAGATCTGCTCTCCTTAATCAAAAAATGAAGAGCATAACTATTTATATGGTTATTAGGAAATAGGCATCACAGTGTTAACTTTGGCAGACTATGCTCATCACATTTTGAATATATCCAGATTTCATTAGCAGAGACTGACATCAAAGGGTTGTTTGAATACATTGATTTCTGTCATAAATAACTCTCAGCAACCCCATAATCCAATGAAAAAAGGTAGCTCATTAAGGAAATGCTTACAGTGAGTGTGAAAGGAGAGAAGAATACCTTCAAATGAGTGTACTGCTATATTTGCAGCATATCCATCAAAGAAGGAGAAAGTAATCCTGCACAGGGCATTTGTGTTCTTTGATACATGCTGTAATCAGCTGGGGCCACGCAAAACACAGGAGGGTTGCAGGAGAGCATGGAAGGTAGAGAAATTGTATTAAAAAGAAGAAAGAAAAGAAAAAAGATTTTTTTTCCAGCTAAACTTTCTTTGCTGTGTTTGATGTTAGCGTCTCTTTCAGAAGTAAGGCTCCCACAGCCATCCTGTAATTGCCCAAATCTGTGAACATCATGCGCTCCAGCTCCAGCCACGTTTTAAGACACTTACTGCATTTTGGTGCACAAAGATTTCAGACCATCAGCTCCTGCCTTTTCTTATTAAAATAACATCACTCACCATCTCTGGGGAATAAACAGACAAGTGTTTTAATTTGTTAAAAGAAACTTCGATTTACTAAAGTTACAGGACTGGGCTCATAGCTTCCAATCAGACAGTCTGTCTCCAAGTGATAAGAAGGCAGCACAGGGCAGCAAGCCCCATCGCAGGTATCAGGAGGATGATGGCTGAGCTTCGGGACAGCCAATTGATTTGCTGTAAAGTCCAGCTCTGTTTACCTTTGCCTTTACCATAACCCTAAAGGCTTTTTGAGTTCTTCTTCACAGTACTGAGTCATCAGAAAATAAAAAGTAAGTCTGTCATGGATTAGGAACTGGATGAAAATAAGACTTGTATCAATAGAAGCAGAATTTCATTTCCATCCCTTTGAGTAAGGAAACCTTCCAGGTCTTTTGGCATTGCTAGTACAAATTAATCCATTACATTTTTCTGATCATAATTAAACAATAAGTTGGCAAAATAAGCATATAGTGTGAAAGAATCATTCAAAGTCTGGGCAAATTCAAAGAACTTCTCAAAGATAATACAAAAATAAGACATCCATGCCATTCAGTGTTAAAATGAAGAAAAAAAAATTAGTTAGCCTTAACCATTAGTGGCTTTTCCATTCAATGCAACCCCTGTGGACAAGCAATCACACATCAGAGTTATGAAACACAGAATTCCTGCCATTGCTATTCAAATGCTACCCCTAATTCATACAACAAAAGAGCCTCTTGCTTAAGAACAACGATGGGTTTTATTTCCTTTTAATTTGATCCAGGTGGTCTGAGAGAAGTAGAGGTTAATGGTGGAGAATGCTGGTAACAGACTCATTCTGGAATGAGGATGGAGGCATGAAAACATTTGAATATTGCCAGTTCTCCAGGATCACCCATATTTCTCCAAAGGATATGTTCTCTTGCTTGTACTTGGTCTCTGCTTCTGCTTCAGACATCACTTCCCAAATACTGGACCCCAGACTAGATTTATCATGCAATTTAGAGTACCTGGATTGTCACTTCTATCATGCTTCTCTGGGGCTAGTGAGGAAGTGTATTCAGGAGATCATTTTCCCTACACACTGACAAATATGTTCTGTTGTATCTTTGATTTGAGGGGAGGCATGTAAATGCATGAAAGTTGCATCACTACAAGTCATGAGAGATAGACCTTTTTTGCCACCAGTTGGAATACAGACTAAACATAAACCAAGTATGCCAGGAGACAAGTTATTACTCACATCCTCTGAAGGAACAAGCAGACTATCTCACAGCGCACCACTACAAAAAATTTAGAGAGCAACTCCACTCTAAGGACCAGGAGATATGGCCAGCCCTATTCCCCAGATCCCACCACTTTACATGAACGTGCTGTGGGTGAGAAATGGGAGCATAACTTTGCACTGGCATCAGAACTGATTGAGCTGAGCCAGTCTGAGAGGCCAAATTCATCTGAACAGATCAGTAAAGATAAATAAACCCTGAGAAAACATCTTGCATTTAACCAAACTGACAAATGTGATAACACAACTCCTGTGAGAGAAGATCTAGAGGATTTCATCCCAATTCGTCTTCCTTAAGAAAAAAAAAGAAAAAGTGACAAGAAGTTTATAACAAGAGGATTGAGGATTTGACAAAAGGTGGTATCTGAGTTTCATTACTAAGGGTTTAAAAGACAGCTGTAAATCATTGTTAAATTATCTTTGTATCCTTCCTGGTCTGTCAGAAAAAGAAAGCATGGAGTCTAAACCTAACTGTGTGAACAGTGCAAATAGTGAAGGGGAGTCATACTTCTACTCTAGGGAATCAGGCAGCCTGAAATCATGGTCCCCAGAGACAGTTTGGGCACTTAACATTAAGAAAGCTTCAGAACATCCATAGATTGAAAGGGAGAGGTTGCTTTCAACAGATGGGAGCATCTCGTGTTTGCAACAGAGAATATTGATGCAAATTTATTTTATGAACTGCAAAACTTCTAAAAAACAAAGCAAAATCAACCTCATACTTGCTATTCTACAGGAAGCCAATAGAGCAGTGATGATTAGATCTATTGTCCATTAGACACCACTAAACTGCAGTCCCCAGTTCTGGGTCCACTGGAGCTGGCTATACGTGTTGCAAAACCAGCAATGACAACTGACCCTAGCTTGTTGGAACGTCCAACTTAAAAAACCAAACCAAACAAACTGGTTTGTGTTCTTGCAGCCAACCATACTTCTTGAGCCCCTCTCTACATTGTCTAGGGCTATTTACTACTGGTAAAGATATCAGATGACATGCCAGTCTTAAGGGTGAAGTGTGTTGAGGCTTTATTTTGGCATTCTACAGCTTTGGGAAGTGCGTAAATGGAAACGTTTGCTACTTTGGCTGAGGTGGCACCAAAAACTGAGTGTTCATTCCATAGAGAGCAACACAATCTCTGCTTTGAAGCTGCTGCAGCAGTGTATGTATACTTGCCGTCATATGGCTCCAGTGAGTACCTAGTGTCATTGAAGCACATGCCACATGAGGAAGGCTGAGGGAACTGAGACCATTACATTAGAGAAGAG
The DNA here is from genome assembly GCA_013398915.1 of Dromas ardeola. NCBI lineage: Eukaryota > Metazoa > Chordata > Aves > Charadriiformes > Dromadidae > Dromas > Dromas ardeola. Next base: position 226,054 of record VYZM01006819.1, read on the forward strand.
AAGATTTTGGGGAGATGTAATAGCAGTCTGCCAGTACAGACAAGGAGATCATCAAAAAAAGAAGGGACCAAGCTCTTTACTGAGTTGCACAGGAGAGGACTGGGAGATAAAGATTATAAATTAACACAGTGTTAATTATGTCTAGATAGAATGATGAAAAAAATCACTAGAAGGGTAATTATGCACTGGAACAAGGCCCAGAGTGATTGCAGAACCTCTCTCCTTGGACGTTTACAAGACCTGGCTGGATGAACCCATAAGCAACCGAGTCTAAATTCAGTGTTGACTCTGTTTTGAGCGGGGGGTTGGATTAGAAACCTCATGAGGTCCTTTCCAGCCTAAATGGTTCTATGACTCCATAAATTATTTGCCCATATTTCATTACCTTGTCAGAAGAGTTTAGAAAAAACTCATGAAAGGTCACAGAATCAGTTCTGCTGGAGAATTGGATATTAGAGAGTTATTTCCTTGGGGCTGGAGCCAATATGCAGGTAGGTGTTTTTTTCCTCTTACAATATTTTGATAGTCATTTGGAAGTTCAGACACATTTAGTGGGAGGCTTAAGCTTACGGAACAGAAGGTGTGCTCATCTCTAGGTAGCATTAAAATTTTGATCTTTGTTGTCTGCTTTGGAACGGCAAAATATCATTTGCCTATTACCGAGTAGCCTGTTTTGAGTTACTCTAAATTTCCTTGAGAACAGCCTAATTCATATTGTGGGAGGATAAGATCATCAATTCACAGCAAACATTTTGTCTTACAAGACATTCATTGTTCTTTTGTTTTTGTCTGACTAAAAACCACTCATGTAAAGGCTAATGAGAGTCAGGATAGAGGCACAAATTCTGTTTTCATCACCTTTCTTTTTCTAAGTCATCTGTTTGCATCATGTTTCTTTTTTTTTTTTTTTTTAAATTCTTCATTTGATAACAAGGATTTAGCAAGGTCATGCAGCTTCCAGTATAATTCGTTGTAGCAGTTTGAAGCGTGATCAACATAGTTTATTTCTCAGAGAGAAAGTCAGACAACTTTCACAGTTTAGCATGATTCTCATCATGCCCTATGTTTACTGTTGTTTTCCAGGGGTTGGGAAATGGGCATTTGGTCATGAATTCACCAGAGTAGTATACCTGTAACTCCAGCATTTCCCATCTGAAGAAATGATCAATTAGCCCAAGTGATGTCCAAATGGAAAGATTAGGTTAAATATCTTGGAAGGATGGATAAACAAGAAAAGAGATATTTTTTTCTGACCACAATTAATGTTGTGTTTCTGTATTCCCTTTGTTATGTCATTTTCTAGGCTATGTGATTTATTAAGCTCTCCATTTTGAAATCCAGGAGGACTGATAGATTTTAATGGTGCTTTCAAGTGTAATTGGTTCTCTGATTACACTGCCTTATTCTTAGGCCAAATTACCAAGTCAACATGCTGCCCAGTTTTTTCTATCCTGAATTACTTTTCCCTCTTCTGTTTCTTGTAAACTCCTGCCAGGTGTGTCAGATAGTATTGTTATCTATGACATTGGCAAATTTTTGGGGGCTTTTTATGTTTTATGTGACTGTATTCTGCTAGGAATATTGATTGGAAAAACTACAGTGTCATAGCAAGCTGCATTTAAAGTTAATGTCACATCTGCCTGTGTTTTTAGTTGGAGGAATCCCGCTTTTCTAATCTTGTTTTATTAGCATTGAGCCATTTTTCCAAACCCATTCTAATTTCACTTTTCCTGACTGAGCTGCAATCCTGTTTTTCTAGCAGCACAGTTAGTCACTCCTTTTTTCCTTTGGCAAGTCTTAAAAAGTCTTTTCTAACACTAGCATTACCATTTTCTGATTAGTATGAAACTTATATGTGTTCATAAACATTTTTGGTAACAGTGATTTTTCAAGGATCTCTTCCTTGTCATTGCAGCCTTGTCTTCACACATCTTGAATACTTGTTACAGTGACAGTAGTTTCAGTAAGTAAAAAAAGTAGAAGTAAGTAGTTTCAGTAAGTGCAGATCAGTCACAAATGACTGGAGCTTTCCTGTTATTATACATAATTCGTTAAGATCTAGCTCCACTGTGGAATGTGAAGGTTATGCTCACTATGATAAAAGTGGACTAGATACTTGTTGTCCAGTGGAGGAAAAGATGGTGTGGCAGTTCTTCCCTGCTTTCTTCATTAATGACAATGCAGACACAAATTTCATAGACACAATGCAAGGTGTTCCATTTATTCTGGGGGCACTGTCAAAGCTTAAGGTAAGAATGAAGCTTATCCCTCTATGAGTGCATGGATTCACCTCTTCATACAGAAGAAATTCTTCACAGTGCTCAAAAATTGCTGTTTCTAACTGAAATTTGAAATGGTATCTTCCTTTTCCCTTACGTGTACATGATTTATACTTTTCTGCTAAGTGGAATATGATCTCAGTTAACATAGGAATCCGTGTTCATTAGTTCTTCCCTTTGATTTCATGGGTAGCACATCTTTCTACGCTGATTCTCACTGGATTTCATTTTGTGATTGAAAGCTGCCTCTAAGAACTACATAAAGGGTACACAAAATGTGACCTACTAGTATTTAAAGAGTCAGCCCTGCAGAAGTGGAAAGACTCAGCAGACAAATGGCACACTACGCTGTCAGAGGAGGAGCATGTTCTTATTAGAAAACTCCTAGAGAGACTTTTGGAAGAAAAAAATCTCACTTGTTAGGCAAGTCTTGCAGACACAGCTGTACAGAAAATACGTGTTCTTAAGAGAGATCAAATATTGATGCGCACAGATGAAACCCATTGGGCAGACACTGCCATTTAAAGAGGAAGCACTTGCAGATAGAGAACCTTCAAAAGATACAGAACTTCAGACCCATACTGACCAATAGTATAAGCATCCAGGGTATGCAAGGGAACTCTATAACTACAGATATCTATCAGGACAAAGATGGTTATCAAAAACCATCCATATAGGGAAACACTACTGTCCTGGTTCCGGTGGGGATAGGGTTAATTTTCCACAGGCTTTGGCAGGGACCCAGGTATTCCATCCCATGGGAGCCATGCCCACTCTGAGCTGACGGGGGAGAGGGCAGGAGGTCCCAAGCCGGGTGTCCAGGTCCGGTCAGGGAGCGGCAGTTCCATAACCGTGTTTGTATATTCCTCTGTCCGTGTTGTTGTTTTCTTGTTCCCTTTGCTGTTTTGTTAAACTGCCTTTGTCTCAACCCACGAGTTTTGCCTTTTTCTTCTGATTCTTCCTGTATTGGGGAAGCTCGAGAGAGGGGCACATGGTTCTTTGTTGCTGTCTGAGGCCAAACCATGACAATCTTTTTTGGTGCCCAACATGGGGCAACAAGGGTTGAGACAATGACAAAATCCAACTAGAGCTTGTAAAAATGAATTTGTTGTGTGCATTTACTGTATTAGGTGAATAGTCGCTGGTCAACATGTCGCTTAGTTTGTTTTCGTGGCTGCGTTATATAAATTCCTATATGGTTTATGTACTCCCTGCAATGCTGTTTATCACCTCTGAAAGAGAGATCAGGATTATCATTTTGGTGTCCTGTGCGATATCAGCTTATGATGCGATAACATCACTGTTCAGACAGTTAGTTTGGGGTGTTTATGTGGTATTGCTGTCCTGCCCTGTACCTTGGGAACTTATTAATAATCACACCCAGTCTATGGGGGAAACAGGGAGGGACACTTTCCCCAGATATTTTGCCTCCCTTTTCTCCTTTGAGCCAGGTATGACAGCTTTTGAGAATTTTGAATACCCTTGGGATGCTCAAACCAGCATGTTCCTAGTGTTATGTCTCCTGAATGTGTTCCAGGTCTTGTTTAGGGTTAAACAACTATTTAAGACTACCACCCAGAGATCTGTCCTGAGGCTGGGTAGTCAGGGGTGGCATGGCATGTGGGAGAACACAGGCAGGTACCTAGAGAACTTCTCACCTGCCCTGAGAGACTGTTTTAACAGATGGAGCCCAAAGCCATGGATTAAAAGAACTCAACGGACATTTTAGAGGGATGGCCCGTAGACTAAGGGTATTATATGTATATGAATAAATATGTGTGTGTGTGTATATATATTATATAAGGCAGGGGAAAGTGGTGGCAATTCATTGGAGCCTGTAAGATCTGGGCAAGGCATAGATAGTACGGAATAAGGGATGGATAACATCCTGGTTCTGGCGGGGATAGGGTTAATTTTCCCAGTATTGGCGAGGCTGAGAGAGCAGCATGTGGTTCTTTGTTGCCTGCTGAGGCCAAACCACAACAACTACAGACTCAGAACTCAGACTATTGAAGGGGAATGTGTATAAGTGACCAGCACAGGTTTTCATTTCTACTGATCCCTACCATTAGGAAAAAAGAAATAAGTAAGAGGAAGAACATTTTTTGAAAAAGAAACAGAGATTCATTATCCCAGTGAAGAATAATAAAACCTTTTGAGGCTATATGAACCCTTAGCATGAGATTTGTTGCTGCTATGTGCAGCACAACCAGTCGCAACCCAGAGGCTTATTTGAGATACAGATGAGCAAACTTAACAGCACACTGTTCGACAGCTACTCGTCCTCAGGGCAGATGTGGCTAGGGGTAGCACAGCCTGAAACATCCTCCCAGTTATGCCTTTTTATTTTTAACAGTGCAAGATAGTTCACTTTATCATTTTAATCAAAGTGAACAGGCTGTGATGAGCAAGAGAATGCTTTCATCTCAGCCATTGATCACTTCATAAAATTGGCAGGGTCATTTCAGCCTCTTTTTAGCCTCTCAGTCACTTTGGATTCCCCTTCTGACCCCCAAAAACATGGCATGAAAAGAAATAGGTTCTTATCTGAAAAGATGATAAAACTTATTCATACACTAGGAGTATTTAATTGCATTTGTCTCTTTTAAAGCTGTTAGGGTGTTATACTGGCTCTTTGTGGGCTACTGAGGGTCCACTCTAACAGTAGTATTAACTGTTGAGTGCCCCCAGGTGACCCTGACACTAAGCTATTCTGTCTTGAAGTTAACAGGAGATATTCTCCCCCCTACACCCCCAAATGATAAAATGCTAATGGAAATGTGCTGAAACATGATAAAGATTCAAAGGACTATGAGAAATATATTTCTCTAAGTGAAAGGTTTTCATACCCAGCTCAATTGCTTCATGGAAGAAAGCTCTACTCAAATAACTTCAGACTTGTTTGCATGCTTGCTTTTACTAGGGCCTTTAACAGGCATGGCAGAGCAATGAGAGTTGAAATTCAATAGAAACGTCTGATGCCTCATTGGTGTACCTTGGGGAAAGAGAGAAAATGTCCATGTTTGGGATTCTCCTCTTGTAACAAATGAAAGCACTAAAACTGAAGGACTGTAAGTTCAAAAGAAAATGTGGAAATGAATTATCAATCATCAGTCCGAGAGCATTAGATAAAGGCAATAGCAATTAAACAGAAGTCAGAGGCTTGAGAGAGCGAGCTAGTTGCAAACAAACAGCTAGTTGCAAACATTGCAATGCTGTGTCAGACACAAGCATTTTCGTTTCTCAGGCGATCTCTTCAATGGGAGGTAGACAATGATATCCATTAGTTTTAGCAGATAGCTAGAAACCACATTTCTTACATAAGGCAGAATTCCCCTACCAGGGCTTCTCCCCAAAATACATTTTGAAATGAAGTAATTTGGCAGGGTATTATGAATGCAAAGGTAGGCATTTTTTACAGGAGCACTAGCTAGAGAGATACAAGCTCTGACCATGCTTTTATACAGAAGAGCTCCTAGAACACAACAGAGCATCCTTCCCACGACACAGTTAGCTTTCAGTCAGGAAAAAATTCTGTTCTTCTAATGAAATATCTTTATGTCTTCTGTTTAAGACATTTCTCTATTCTTTACGCCCAGAAAAAAAAAAAAAAAGAAAAAAAAGGAAAACAAAAAAAACCAAAAAAAACAAACCAAAAACCTTTCCTCTTTTTCCTAACCCTAGCTCAGGTTATTATTGATTCATTTCAAACCAAAAGCTTCTGAGATTTCTAAAATTGCCCCTGAAGCACAATTAGCTTGCTCTTAGAATGAACGAACTGCTCACAGAACAAAGTGCTAGCACTGGGTTGTAAGGTTTTTGACTAACGAGACAAAAATAACTTAGACATGACCCTCTCCAAATGAGAGAACCTGACTGCTGAACAAATCTGCCCACCAACTGCTCAATACTTTGGGCTAACCTTTTTAGTCTTCAGCTACAGACACTAGCATTGCCTTTTGAGTAAGAGCTAGGGTTGCCCATCCAGCTCCCTTCATTCCAAAAACCCTGCTATACAAAGCCCATACATCTCCCTTCATTCCAAAAACCCTGCTATACAAAGCATCTTGAAAAAAGATCTAGCCAGCAGGAATGTTTCCCCCTCACTCTTGTAGCCTGTGGAGTAATTATTTATTTAATGACACCTGACCCAGGCTTCAATGATTGAGCCATGAACCTGTGGTCACCGATCTACTCCAGATGGAGAATTGTGCAAGCAGGCATGGACCTAGTCTTACCCAGCTGGTTCTTTATTAGTGTTTGCACACCTATGGTCTAAACTGACATATTGAAAATAGCAACTATTTCTGATAACTGAACAAAGGCTCTGACTCTCCTAGAGCCCTAGAAATCATGTCACGCTGTTGTAGCCCTAGAAGACACTATACTGGGGGTCCCTGAAATAATCCTACCTTCCCAGATTTGGGTGCATACCCTGACTGCATCCTGACCTCACACCGGGGAAATGTACTGTTATGCATAGGCTCTTTCTCTCTTGACTTATACTTTGGTTTCCACTGGAGGGATCAGAAAGGAAGCATAGCATGGTCCAGCCAGATTCCCTACCAGAAAGCTAGGATGCCATGACATGCTGTAGCCTAATTTCTGGGCCATCTAGATATACCTGTTGTCTTGTGCATCGAGAAAAGACAGATCTCAGCCAACTTGCTGAGTTTAAACTTTATGCTGGGTAGAAATGTCACATTCCAAACTTCTTTTGCAGCTGTTTTAGCCTTTGTAAGGATTGGACTATATGGTTGAACCAAAACCCCTTGAATGTTATAGTACTCAAAACTCAGATTTTTTTTGTAGTTTAGGTCCATCTCATGGCTCTATGTAGCAAGCCAGACGGAGGCTGTGGCCATTGTCTATATTAAAATTTATCAACATAAGTTGGATAGTCTACTGGATATGAAAGCTTCTTCAGCATATGAGACAGTAACCTTAAAGCAAAGAATATCTGGGCCTTTGCCACAGCTTTAATTTATGACAAGGTGAAAAGATCCTATTCTAACCTGTGCTTCCAGTTTCAATCTGTGAAGTACTGATCAAGCTTTCTTACTTTGGAGGAGTCTGTGAGTTTATTAATGGTTAAGGGTTGTCATCAAAGGAATGAGAAGCATGAAGAGAAACAAGACCTAAAATATGGCATGCTGAAGTCCAGGATAGGTATAACCCTTTCTTGTGCACTCAGTTGCAAACAAGAAGAATGCAGTCATTGCCTAGGGGAAGACACAATTCCCAGTAGTTCTTCTCCAGCTGTTAAGACGAAACACCTAGTAGTCCCTGTATTCATGTTTTCCTTGTACCTCCACTTAAAAGTCCTCTGGTCACTTGTGCTACCCCAAAACACACATGATCCTTTTTCACACGCCATCAGCTTTGCTGGCTTAGGGAACAAAGCACCTGGAAAGTTCTTCAACACACTATAATTAAATAGGGTGTTTCTCAGGTAAGGTTAAGACATGAGCGAGGAAAGATTTGAGCCACGCTGCTACTTCTCTTGCCAAGTGTCTTGAGGAATAGCCTGCTGAGATACACACTTTACCTCCTTCAGTGCAGCAGGACATGCCTTAGTAACAGACCAGGCTCATAGACTACATAAACCCAAAGATACTGATGACACTGAACCATACCCCAGTGAGACACAGCCTCTGTGCTGAACCTAGTAGGAGGTGGTCCACACACGTGCAGCACTCTTTTCCAGACCCCTGCAGCCTAGGCAAACTAGGAGAGGTTGTGAACCCTCCATGCAGAGGGAACAGCATCTTCCCCACAGGGCATTGCCAAAAAAACAACTGGAGAACTGAAATGATTAGCTATTTCGCCTTGCCCTCTGTAGCTTTCTGCAGGAACAGAGGGGGATGCGTATTTCCCTGTAACCTAAGTCCAAAAAGCATTGTTATGCTCACAACTAGCAAGCCAATTTGACAAGCAGGCATGAGTTCCCTTGCACAGCACACCTGAGCTTCAAAGATCCACCAAGCAGCATACTAGGTACCTTCTGTGTATGACAGCAGTGTTAGACTTGTAGCACTGCTGTCCAACATATGAAGTTGAACAGGCCTTACATTTTATGAGAGAAGAAATAACAAAAAGAACTGGGCTTTAATACCCAGGCTTTGAAACTGTTCCTTGTCAGGCAATCTGAACTGGCAGACCTGAGACATATATGCACACAAACACACTCAAAATCTGCTTGATGCAAGAATAAAACAGAAAGGCTGACTGAAAAAAAATGGTGGAATTTTTATTGTAAGAAAAGCAGATTGTGTGTAAGCGTGATTTGAAAGAACAAAAAGTTCTTGTTCTTCCTGGGAGTTTAAGCTGTTAGAGTGGAGGGACTGGAGCAAGCTTGTTTATTCAGTGTTTATCCTTGCCTGCTCCAAACCTCACTCAAGCAAACAGGACTCTTTCCATCACCTTTGGGAAGCATGGAATCTAAGTCTGATTTTCATGTTTCCCTAAATCAAGATCTTTTTAAGTCTCTGTATTGGTAGCCAGAATGCATGAGTGTTGCCTTGCAGAAATCTTTATAATGCTTTGTGTTTGTCCTTGAAAGAGTTTTCAAAATCATTAAAGAGTTTTGTAGAGGACTGCAGGAATGCCTCTGATGTCTCAGGAAGATAAAAGCTGACTAAGGAATCCCTCTTCAAATCCTTATGGGGAAAACTCCTGGAAGAGACAGTTTGCTGTGTAATCTCGAATGAGATGCAAGGTGCCAAAGTTTCTGTCAAAATGCACAGTTTTTCAAACTGAAGTAGGGCTAGGTAGCCTGCTCGCTTATGTATGGTCAAAAACTAGGCCCCATGTTTCCCTAATCTCATCAAAATTGAGGTAGGCTCCAGGATTCCCAGTAGAATTTCAGAGTAATGCCAAATATAGTAAGTTAATTCAGGCAGTAATGAATACCGTGAATTGTGCATTAGCATTCAGTGCAAGCTGCTTAGAACAGATTTACCAGCCAAATCTGTTTTAGTCAGTTTTAGCTGATGTCCATTTAAAGTGGCCAGGGAGGAAGTAGCAAATGTACGTTCAAATAACAGAACTACGATGGAAAGTATCCAGAAAAAAATTTTCCAGTAGGTCTTAACCGGCAATACAATCTGCAGACTCAGATGATTTGCTTTGGAAATGAGAAGAGTCTGGATTTTCCAACGATGCTGTATGTGCACTTGTGTTCTCACTAGAACTTACTATGCGTAAACACTGCAGGAAGCCAACACCACTTGTGTTTTTTAATGAGTCCGTTTTTGACGTAAACGGCACAGTTACTGCTGGGTTTTGGTGACCTCAGATAGACATAAAGGAAGTTTCAAAAGGTTTTGGAAGAGGGTGAGTTAAGCACCTAGCTGTTCATTTCTCACAATTAGGGTTCGGATTTCTTGGAAATGTCACAACTTCAGGGAGTGATGACATCCCATCTAGATCCATAACGATAAGCAAATGCTCATCAGAGAATCGCTACACCCACTACACTATCTTCACCCCCAGAGCTGGTCATTTCACCATGCTCAGTCAAGGAGAATTTGCCCTTGGTAAAGCTATGTTGAGTGCTCCTAGGTACTTTCTTGCCATTCACATGTTTGGAAATGGACTCCAAAAGAATGTGCTTCATGGTGTCTCCAGGGACTAAGGTGAGGCTACTGATAGCTCATAGCTCCTAACTCCTCTTCCAATTTAAAGGAAAAGCTGTAACTGAACAAAAAAAAAAAAAAAAAAACAACCAAAAAACAAAACCAAAACATTCTAAGTTCTTGCTAGATGGCTAAGACATAACAAGCCTAACTTTTATCTTCTGGTCCCAAGAGTTCTTAAAACACAATCAATCAAATCATATCAGACTCCACTGGACTTCCAAACATATTGAAGCATTTAAGGTTCACAGGCAGGTCACATATTTCATTCGCCTCACACTGTTCTTAAGCTAGTGACCTCTGTACTTTTCAGTTCCATCATTTTCATCAGTCCAGCCTCGTAAACGATATTTTCAATGATGATGTCACAATCTTGGCTGCTACTGATGGTCTCAGGATGAAGAGCAGTCTGGAAATTTTATTTATTTATTTATTTAGGCTCTTTAGGAGTAATGAAGATGAATATTGCGTATAGGGGTGCTATTTTATACCCCAAGCAGTCAATTTAAGGTGAAGCCATTTTCTTTTCTTTTTCCCCATAATCTTTTTTATTGATGATATGCTGGAAAACTGGAGTATGTGTCATTTTGAGTTGATACTTTGCAAATTTTTGTCCTGCAATATAATTTTCTGATCATTCATTTAAATGGCCTCAGAGAATAATCTATAATAGAATCAAAGTTCCATAAGAATGCAGGTTTGATATTCTTGTTTATGTGTGTTGCAGTAAGTAGTCCTTTAACACCATGATACACATTTTTCATAAAGGCATCATCCTCATCCAGAGAAATTAGTAGCAATCTGTCACTGTTGCCATGGCTAGAAAGAGTAGTCTAAACATTCTCAAAATATTAATGTACATACATACATCGTTATACATATATATACTCTGATACCGCAATGGCAATGTTAACACCTGATTAATAATTATATACCATCCTTTTTCGTTGCATGCAAACATTACAAACTCCATACAATTTCATCTTCTCCAAGGAGCCTGAATAATCTAACTTGCAAGGAGAAGATCACTGCTGTCAATAATTCTTTCCCTGGCATGCTTTTCCTTTTAGTCTTAAAGCAGTATCTGAAAAGCAAAGCAGCCCCTGTCTTTGACTCCAAAGAACACATTCCAGAGAGCACGTCAAAGGCCCGATTCAGTGGAATAAAAAAGGACAAGTAATGTATTTCCATGTGGCACAAGAGTCTGACCAGCCAGAAGTCCTGCTGAGCAGGTTACCTGCAGAGACCCAGGTTATGAAATCTTTGTCGCTATAGAGAATATGGGCACCATTTAACACAGCTTGTCTTGGGCTTCAGGGAAACAAAAGATCTTGAAGTTGATGGATATGTATAGAAGACAATTTCTTTGTCCCAGATACTGGCCAAGTAAGGATTGCTTTAGTGATAACTTCCTTGCTTTTCACTGCCTCTCCAGCCTACTGGAGCCAGCACTGGGAGGAAAGTCCAGGACACCATCACACCAGAAACCTTCACTGGCTATTTAGGAGTGTAGCCGGACAGCACACAGGCAAGAAACTGGATTAGGTTCCTGGTCTGGAACTCTTCTGTTTCTTCTCTACCATCATCCGTGTCCTGCGTCTTTAAGGGGAATCCAGAATCTGTCCCTCTGACAGTCAGGTGGACAAGATATTAAGGCAGAAAGAACTTTGTCCTAGAACTGAAGTTGCAATATTCTGTATTCTCAAGCAAGAGACAGCAACAGTAGTGGCAAGTCAAATCATGCAGATAGATCCAAAAGCAATTTTCATTGGAGAGTAAGGGATTATTAGCAGAGATTAATCACAAATAGATGTTATGCTGCCATGATTTGGGCCCAGAACTGCATTTTTATATATGTATGTGATAAACAAATCTTAAGCTGTTAACCATAATATGATTCTTGGAACATCCTTTGATGTTAGATACAAGCTGAAAAATAATCTTCACTTCTAAATCCGTGTCACCAAGTTTATCAAAATTGTGCACTGAAATAAAAAGGCTCACAGTTAAAAATAAGAATCATAAAAGCAAAACAAGCAAATAAAGGCAGACTATTTCTCCACATCTTTCTGCCCTCAATCTTCATTATCCACAAAAGTTGTCCTCACATTGGTGCCAGCTTCACCATCTATCAGTGGGGAGGTGTCAGACAAAGTTTGAACAAAGAGGAAAAATCAGCCTTTTTTATTGCTTTTTCATACTCAGTAAATAAGCAATGTAAGGAAAAGTTAATCAAGAAAATCACTACTGAAAGAGAAAGTAACAACGTGAAATGCCATCTTACCTATTTTCACTCCCGCAGTCTTATTTTTCCCACACCTCTGTACCTTTAAGTTGGTGTTATACTGTGAGTAGCATGAGTGGGTTCACTAGACGTGTCACCCAAAGGCAGGCCTCTTAGTGGTTTGGGGTTTTTTTGTGACTTTCACAAGACTTACAGATAACATCTTGCTTTCTAAGCCTGCGAGCATACTAAACCTGTATCTTCCCCTCAGTGATGTGGGTAACAAGGACTAGCAGGTTCTCGAAGACTGATCTCACACCAAGGTAGGGTATGCGCTAACAAGGGCAGGCGTGCACATTTCTTGCGGATGGCATTCTCCAAGCTCCGGATTGGGCATGATGCTTGGTGTCCAATTCGGGACAGCATTTCTTAGAATAAGCCATGCATCATTACTTTCATGCTGGTAGAAAGAACGTGCATAAAGACAAAATCTCACATCCCAAAAATGTCAAATCCCAACATGTCTTAACAACTATGACATGCCACTGAAAGAAGGGTAATTTATTTGCTATACCATTTATTTTTGCCGTCAGGGACACTGGGAGAGTACAGGAGCTCTTCCTCAGGAAGGAGGTTTTTCACACCCTGCATACTGTAGCTGATTTACAACATGTGAGCCCAAACCAGCGAAATCATTAATGACACAAATTAGGCACTTTTTAAGAGAATGTTTATAAAATAAAAAATACAGAGATAATTTAGGGTTTGCAACTCTTGTTTAAGTCTGTAGGAAAACAAACAAGCATGAATTTAGCTAATACATATATAGCATTTCCATATTTATGGCCACTGTGCTGAAAAGTACTGCCTCTTGGCACCAAAACAAGCTGAAAAACTCTTATTTATTTAATTAGTTATGTGTGTGTGTGTATGTTCATTGTAAGATGCGGATTTCAGATTATGAACCAGAACTTCATATTCCTTTGGAAAAAAATGGAACACGAGGGTAGCCAAACTTTGCTATTGGCAGGGTAGAACTGCCACATAAACTTCACAGTGTGTACTGCACATAGCTGGTAGGACAGTGTCCCCCAGAATTGGTAGGCAACCTGAAACAACAGGCTTTGAGAGTGCCAGCACTTAACATCATACCAATTTGTCAAAACGGGCTAGTGGTGTGGAGATACTGAATTCGAGCAGCCCAAATGAAAATGCTTTACAGGCACCCCTTTTTAATTCTGCCCTTCAAAACTCTGTCCTCTTTTTGTTCAGCAAGTGGAAAAATAGAGCCCCAAATCACTGGTGAGTTTTTATAATTTTGTCATCAGAAACATAATGAAGGAATTTTAAATGTCAGCACAGCTAAGTGATACACCATCCAAGAAACGAAGGTATTTATCCACTGAAGACCTGCCCACCTTCATTTTGATGTTGGGCTGTTGGTACAAAATTTCTTTTTTTATAGTCCATTGATTTGTCTGCAGATGACCTATTTTCCCTTGCCTCAGATAATTAAAAGGTCCCACAGATTAAATGTCACCTCTGACTTGGCTGTCTGTTTCCTTTTTTATTTACCAAATATCATTTTGTTGACAGTATTTGATGTGCAGCCAGCAGGCTGAAACAGCTCCAATTTTGCAGATATATTCCATTATCAACTCCTTGCATGACAGTGTTTTTCATTCGCTGTCCTTCCTAGACTACATATAGGCAATGCTGGCTATAATGCAATCCACGGTGGATTAGATACTCCAAGAAGTACATAATTGTCACCATAAACTTTTCTGAATGCATCATGCATTTTTATTGCCACCCACTTCCAAGTCATTACTGTACCACAGGCGATTCTCAGTATAACTGGCTTCCTTATAGTTTTATATGCTGGCTCTTCCTTTAATTATGGCAGTCAGAGATGGAAGGCAGTAGATTAAAGTACTTTTGGTTGAAATTAAGATTCTTTAACTGCAGCATTTTAACTATTAAATAAATAAATTAATTTAAACACAGTTTCAATAAAAAAGGAGCCTCCCAGAATCAGTCATTACTAGAATTTGGCAAGCAGTTTATGCTAACAACATACAATTAGCTGCTGGAATTTAACAACAGGTTTTTGCAGGAATTATTTTTGAGTATGCTGTCTTTCTGATTAATGCAATTAACTCTTTTGCTTTCATGTCCCAGTTGATCCATTTTTCCAGATTCTATTATCTTTCCATCTGTGGGGGAAAAAAAAAAAAAGAACAACAAAAAAAAAAGACGGGTCCTAAAATCACCACTTGTGGTTTAACTCCAGCCAAAAACTAAGCACCACAGAGCCATTCACTCACTCCACACACCACACTCCACCTGGTGGGGTGGGGGAGAGAATTGGAGGAGTAAAAGTGAGAAAACTTGTGGGTTGAGATAAAGACAGTTTAATAGGCAATGCAAGAGGCACCCATGCAAGCAAAGCGAAGTGAGGAATTCATTCACTGCTTCCCATGGGCAGGCAGGTGTTCAGCCACCTCCAGGAAAGCAGGGCTCCATCACGTGTAATGGTTACTTGGGAACACAAAATGCCAGCACTTCAAACATCCCCCCTTCCTTCTTCTTCCCCCAGCTTTATGTACTGAGCATGATGTCACATGGTATGGAATATCCCTTTGGTCAGCTGGTGTCAGGTGTCCCAGCTGTGTCCCCTCCCAGTATCTTGTGCCCCACCGGCCTACTCGCTGGCAGGGTGTTGTGAGGAGCAGGAAAGGCCTTTACCCTGTGCAAGCCCTGCACAGCAATAATGAAAACATCCTTGGATTAGCAACACTGTTTCCAGCACAAATCCAAAACATAGTCCCATAGTAGTTAGTATGAAGAAAATTATCCCAGCCAAAACCAGCACATTACTTCAGGGTCTCAATGTGAAATTGCCACAGGCTTTGAGTAATAAATAGAACATGACTTTGCTGCCCTATGACAGATGGAGGACTCCAAGAAAATCTGGTGTCATAATTCAGTTTCTGGCTTCCCACAAGTTCTGAACATTATGAGGCACACATGCCTACAGCCCAGTGCTGCTTTCATTCATTCAGGTACTGAGTCAACTGCTTTGGCTGCTTCCAAGATGCAGCTTTCACGGGGTTGGTGATGAAGACTGATGAGGCATTGCAAGAAAGATGACGCTACCGCGCTGCCTGTGATCAAGGTGAAGCTCACATAAAGGGAATAAAAGAAACTTTTCCCCTCCCACTTCCTTATACAGATATCAAGACTCTGATCTTTTTAAGTATGGAGATGCAACTCATCCAGTAGTAACTTGCGCTCTTATTGTAGCAAGTTTGATTGTGAATTTAAGGAGGACCAGTAGGTAATCAGCAGTGATCTATGGAGAACCTGGTTTAGGCAAATTCCACAGTAATGTCAGCAATCAATATTTAATCTTATTCCTGCATTTATTTATTCTAGATATCTTCTTCTCACATACTATGAGACTAGAAGTTGTACTTACTGACAAAAACATTAATTTGAAATTACCAGGAAAAAAAAAAAAGCTGTATATTTGGTCTTCTGAAAATCAGCTTTATTACCTGGCAAGTCTCCTCAGTAGGCAGCTTTCAGTTTCAACTGAGTGCTTCACCTAATCGATTCCAATATTTGCTTTTTGCTTTATATATCACAAAGCAATAGAGATCATTGATTAAACATTAAAGGGATGTGTAGTAGCTCCTAGTGACCTGAATAGATAAAAGCTTCCAAGCTTTCTTCTTGGAAATCACTGAATTGCTGCAGGGAGAACTTTGTAGCCCTCTGGAAGCGACAGTCCAAGCAGTGTCAAGTGGCATTACAGAATACTGAAGCTATGTCTGCATCCTGGCTCTGTCCTTGCAGTTTCTTTGGACATCAATGAAAGGGGAAAAAACTGATCCAGAAATCCCCAGAAACCTGAGCTACTCTAGATAGGCTTCAACTTGTGTTCATAGAGAAAACAAATGATACCCACCACTCTTTTGCCAAGAGGGAAGCTGAAGTTAAAAAAGTAGAGATCTCTGGGGGAAATCTTACTTCTTGCAACCTATCCCACAGAAAGCAAAAGCCTCCTTTGGGTCCTGATACCAAACCCAGCCAGCATGGGGTAAAAGGGACTTAGGATGAGAGACTGCCTTGGGCTGCAGCATGGGCATGTAGCCATTCCCAGCCCTGTCAAGGAGTGGTAGTACGCAAGGCCTATAAACTTGCCCGTTAGGGCTGCGGGTCCTGGGGTAGGATTAGAACAAACACAGCATAAAGATGTCAGTGTGCTGTGAAACAGGCACTTAATGTCCTCCCTGCGGTGCCCAGCACAGACCCTCTGCGGGTCACGTCTGTAACAGAGCAGTGGCTCACAGGCTTAAAGAACTGTGTAAATTCTCCACAACATCATCTTCATTGACATGTGCCTCTGAGCAGACTAGCCTCAGCATGCTGCCTGTTCCCTGATTACAAGGAGGTGTTTGAAAGGAGCCTAAGCTTTTTATCTTCAGTTCCCATGTATGGAAAGTCTCTTACCCTACATTCAGGAACTCCTGCTCTGGTCTTGCTGTCCTGTTCAGAGGACAGACATAGGAAGAGGATCCCACTGCTACCAGAGTAGAAAGCAAGTCCATTTTGGTACTGACAACACAGTTGAGAACTTTTTCTCTAACCTATTGCAAGTCAACTGAGCTCTCTGTGGCTATACAGAGTATCTGAACTTTATTCTGCACAGCTCTTTTTCACTCCAGCAGCATACTGTCTGCCAAAAAGCTCAATATGGACGAATCAAGAAACTCTGAATTTGTTCCGCATTGTGTACTTGTTCACATACACACTGCATCAACACAGAGACACTGATACAAAGCACAAACCCAGTAATGTTTGAAGAGAATAAATGTTAAAGAATTGTGTTTACCCCTGCTAGTAAAATTTGCTCTGAAATCCTTCCAAGTTTGCACTCCACAGGATATTTATTTAAAAGGGAGGGGAAGGAAAACAATAGACCTAAGTGAAAATCCATCAAAAAGCATCATTTCTCTGGCAGGTGCAACAGAAAGGAAGATAAGACAGATAATATCACTGCTGGAGCAGAATGCTGTTTAGGTTGATGGATGAGAAGAGCTGACAGCTCGCAGAGACCGTGGGGGCAAGCTGTTGGGTATGGTGTCAGACAAAATATATCTATACATCCTTGTTTCACCCTAACAGAGCTCTGTTGCAAATGATACAGTTCATCACTGTGTCTTGCGCTGATTTTTCCAACTTCGAATAAGTAACAGCACATTTAGAAAGCATGTAGGAAGTGCTACTATACATATGCAGAGAGTTGAGGTATCATATTGGAGAAAATTCGGTTCCTGTCTGTCCTGCTGTAACTTTTACACCACTGAGAACCCACCTGTCAACAGAGACAGTATTCAGCAAGATGGCAGTATATAGCACTTGGCACTCTGTTCAGTGAACATATTAAGTTAGCTGGAAAAATGTTAATACATTAAGGGACATGAGGAAATGGAGGCAGTTGTAAGGAACATTCATTGCTCCATGCGCTGGGACTACTGATTAGTCTAGTGAGAGGAAAGGGAAAAATATGTGGTGCTGCAAGTTGAATATACAAAACATTCTAGTGTTGAAAATGTTGCACTGCATTTTTTTTCGATTATCATGAGAAAGGAAAAATTTGCAGGTAGCTATGGGACTCATTTTTTTAATCAGGCAAGTAGCTGGATAAAATAAACAAGTTCTTGGATACTCAAACTCTTAAGCAAATCTTAGACTTTCCCTTAGATTAGCTCAACTGTGATGACATTGAATGTCACAGTTGTCAGAGAACACTTTTGACCTGTGTATCATAAAACACTGAGCAAAGGTAGAAAAAAATTATGAGCAGTACATTATACAGAGAGAATCTGAGGAACAGAGAGGCATAGTGATTTGTCAAGGGTAATTCAACAGGGCAAGAATGGAAACAAAGTGCCATAATCCCTTCTCCAGCATTATATCTATTGAGCCATCCTGGGACTGTGTGGCTTTCTTACCCCTTTTAAGCTTTCCTTAAAATTTCAGAGTTGCCAGTGAAGTCGTATTTATGGCACCACACCCATGAATGTTGCATGACCTCTCCTTAGAGGGCAATAACACGTCTACTGAAGTCAAACACACAGGAGGCCTTATGTTCTCAGAAGAGTGATTGTGTTTCCACTGCCAGGCTTTCCTAAGGCAGTTTGATTTCAAGCAGAGTGGACAGAGTCACTTTGGACAGATCATTATGGATTCCTCTGTAGAGGCTTCCAAAGAGGATTTGAAACAGGTGATTGAGTTTGTCTGGTCACTTTCTAACTAGTGGACGACGGGAAGGTGGGGAGTGATGCTCCTAACATCTGTTATTTCTTTGTCTCATTCTGCCTGTTACCTACTGAGTGCATCTACTGACCCACAGAGCACCACACATAGCAAAAACTGGATAAGTGAGCAAATATAGATAACTTCTTTTGCTCTTCTGAGGTTTATGAGCAAAGTGGTCGTCTTTTTGGAAGAAATTTATTAATGATGTTACTACAAACTTTAGAGTATATATTGGGTTTACATACTTATACCCCTTCTAACGTATGATTTCAGAGTGGAATAAAGATTGCTTTTGAATACTCTGAATGTAGTAGAATTTTCTTTAAGACAAGTGAGGGAATTTGAAGGAAAATTTTTCTGAGCCTTTCTGTACCTGTGAAACTTGAAAAAAAGAGTCTTTTAAAGGAAATATGAATCAATCCCATTAGTATTATACTGCTATCATTTAAAAATAGACTTCTTTTAACACTTTAATTTCTCTTCTCATGTAAAACTCCATAAACTTTTCTGTTCATCATCAGTGATGTCTTAAAAAATTATGCATTGATACTAAAATTTCTTGAAAATGTTCATGATCACTCTCTGTTCTGCAGTGCAAGACAACTGCATATCATTTAAATTGTCCCAGGCATGAGTCTTATAGCTGGCACTGGATCAGTAACAGGATAAGGAAGAGGCAGAAGTAGCTTTATCCCTTCTAGTGCTCCATGATCTTAAGCTGCTGTAAGCCATCTCCAGGCAATTGTGAGCCATGCCCAGCTGGTCAGAACCTGTGCAGCATTCGTCACAGTCATACAAAGGGATGACCACAATGATGCCATTTCTGAATTCCCATATGGAAATTGGCATTTATTATGTGCTTCCAAAGATTGTATCTTCCAGGGATTAACACAGAAGGGTACAATCTTCAACAGTACAGGCTATAATTAGGAATCCAACTTCCACAAGCTTTAGGTCACTTTAAAACCCAACCCCCAAGTTACCAGGAAACCCAAGAGCTCTGGATTTCAGGCAAGGCAAATCATCTCTTAAGGTTTATTTGCTCCCCTAGCCTTCAGTGGCACCTAGTGGAAAAGAAGCAACTTGAAAGGAGGAACAGTTCTGAGGGAAAAAACAACTACACAATCTTTTTCCAGCTCCATCAAACAACCTGCTTCCGACCCCTCTGAAGGAATAAGGATGTGGAGTGGCTATATGGAAAAAGGAATAAGCTGCTGGTGTGGAGCAGAGCTAGCATTTACGGGCAAGAAAGGGTTGCCATTCAAAATAGGTTCAAAAGTTAACACATGGAGATGGAAAAAGAGCTAAATGCAGCATAATGAAAAAGCCAGCAGTGCTGAAAGAACAGGCAGGGTGCAAAAGTGACAGGGAAGGGTGGATCTGACCTGCGTGACAACTGGGATCAGTTAACACTTCTTATTGGAAGTACATACAAGGCCCTGTACCTTTATTAACAGTGCAGACAATAAGTCATCTCCATCCATTTAGAAGTCATAGTGGGCAGTTTAACAGTTTAGTAAAGTCTTTTTTTATCCTTTTTCTTTTTCCTTTTCCAACTATGCCTGTGTAACTTAGTAATTCAGAAGAGAGAGAACACATGCCCAGCTCCCTGGCTGCTCTCTGCCACATTTATATCTTATTGGAGGCTCTATTTACAAGTTTCTCGTTGCTTCAGCTGCTCTTCTGTGATGGGACTTTGTCTTTGTCCTTGTTTTTAAGTTTCCCTGCACCTCCTCTCTCCCCCACCAGCTATTGGAGTTCCCAATGACCTCATGAAGGGTCACTACCCTTTTATAGTTTATTTTTTCAGGTCTTCTGCAATTACCTGGCTTGGAGAAAAGTCCACACCTTCTTTCAGAGTAGTACTTCTTGGTCTTGTAGCTTGCATATCTTATTCACCAGACTGAGAAATCTACTCTGTAAAGTTCATCTAAAAGTTGTCCACACTGTCAGCGCTATGCCACCTGCCTCAGCTCTGCTAGCAGCTGTGTCATAATCACCTTTTCCATTTTTTCTCAAAAGAAATGTGAAGCTTTACTGCTAGCAAAGGGAATTAGGCATTCAGCTTTCACCAAACTTCTAAATATTACTGCCGTTTTGCTGCTTCTTTTGCTGGTGGGCAAATCACACTGTAGCTTCACTGGGGTGTTTGAGGAGTACTCACATGTGTTAACACAACGTTCTTTAATGAGTGCTCATCTCTCTCCATAGCCAAAATAGCTCTTTCGATGTATCATGCTTTCACTGCCTTTCTGTGAAATACTTGCTTCAGTATTTCTATACTCCACCCTCCCCATTTTTGTATTTATGCATTCAGTTTTCCTTGATACTGTCATCTCTGAACAGCTGAAAAATGCCAAGCAAAACAGTTCACAAGTGGATTCTTTCTCTCTTCCTACCTCAGCTGCATTTTTTCTTTTGAAGGAAAAACATACTGCTCACTTCTGTGCTCACATATCTTTGGCAGAGCTTTCAGGCAAACAACTCACTGAATGCTAAAATACTGGACAGGCTTTAAAAAGCTACATTTCTGCCTGTCCTGTGGTTTAATCTGTTCATATGTGTTTGTTTTGTTTCATCTCCAAATTCCAAGTGTGATGGCTTGGGCATGTAGTAACTTTGCTGGGTAGGTGGTTTGTTTGTTCTACACATCCTGTCCTTTCGTCCAATTTGGTATGTGTTCACCCAATGGTATCGAAGCCAAAGGACAAAAAGAATCCAGACAGGCAATTTATCAATAGTTGCAGCTCCACCCTATGGAGCTACTCCGTTCCCAGCAGTACAGGTTAGCCCTGTCTGAGCACAGCTTGTCTTTGTGATGCCAAATACAACATTGCTGGAGTCTGCTTTTAACATTAATCCTATGGTATCACTCATATTAACTGCTTCAGTTGTAACACACAGTATAATAAAGAAGGGATTGTTAAGAGCACTTTGATTGCTAGAAAATTACATTACTACAAAACTGATGGAAATAATGAATATTGCCCACTCTTTATTAGACGACTCCAAACATCACCTTAGGGTGGGCTAACGTTTCTAAACCTTAATGTTTAATAGTAGGTTCCTGTCCTGATATTTAAGCCATTAAATTTGAGCCTTCACATGCATGTTTGAGTGAGAATTAAGAAGTTGATGTTTAACATTCTGGTTTAAGAATTCAACCTATGCACAGCATCAGCAATAACAAGCGAGACAAAACACAGTTAATAGGACAAAATATAGTTAATATGAATTGATAAATAAGCTATATTGCTGTCTTGTTGTGATCATGGAGGCAGGAAGGGGTACTGCTGCATTGTGTTTACACATTCTGACTTTCAGACCTCAGAAATAAGACTTAAGCATTAAGACTTATTCTGACATATAATTTGGTACTTACCTGTGTTACGTACCTCTAAGTTCTTAAATACCACTTAAGTATTCTATGTGATATAGGATCCTTTGTGGGTTTTTTAACTGCACATCTACATACATCTAGGTGATCTAATAATTATAAAGTGTTCTGAGAAACAGAAGTTTTCTTCTATTACGTCATGTTTTCAGTTGGGATAGAGTTAACCTTTTACTACCAGCTGGTATAGTGCTATGTTTTGGATTTAGGATGAGAAATACTTTTGATAAAGCACTGGTGTTTTCAGTTGTTGCAAAGCAGTCAAGGCCTTTTCTGCTCCTCACACCACCCCACCAGTGAGTAGGCTGGGGGCGCACAAGAAGCTGAGAGGGGACACAACCAGAACACCAGCTGACCAAAGGGATATTCCACACCATGTGACGTCATGTTCAGTATTAAAAGCTGGGGGAAGAAGAAGGAAAGGGGAGATGTTCGGAGTGACAGCATTTTGTCTTCCCAAGTAGCCATCACGTGTGATGATGCCCTGCTTTCCTGGAGATGGCTGAACACTTGCCTGCCTGTGGGAAGTGGTGGATGATTTCTTTGTTTTGCTTTGCTTTGCTTTCATGGGCAGCTTTTGCATTACCTATTAAACTGTCTTTATCTCAACCCATGGGTTTTTCCTCACTTTTTCCCTTCTGATTCTCTTCCCCATCCCAGTGCGGGGTGAGTGAGCGAGCGGCTGCATGGCTCTAGCTGCCGGTTGGGATTAAACCACGACACATTGTCGGTTCATAATGAAACCACAGAAAGAAGGTAGTCTCGCCCTTCCTCATTGCCATACTTGGCCCTGCCTAGCCACCTGCTCTGGTACAAAACTCATGCAGTTGTTCAGGGAACTGATGCAGGAAGCAGGGGTGAAGAAAGTGGGACTATTTTTGAAAGGTTTGTTTGTTTATTTTTTGTTTAAACTGGATTAATTATTGACCAAACTCACTGAAACTGCATGAATGTTCCTCCTGAAACAAGAAAGGGGCCAGTGTATTAGTGGGAGCAGTCTAGGAAGAAGGTGAGAACACTCCCCTTCAGCAGCAGTGGATTACAAATTGGCTTGACACCTATTGTGCCACTTTATTTAAAATGGCATGTGAAAATGATCTTTTAAAAAGCAGTTATGTAAGGGGGTTTGTTTCTTGTTTTATATTGGGCAGATATAAAAGAGGTGGCTTACCTGCTGGCCCAAGCAGCTGGCTCTTGGGGAGCCCTGTAGCACCCAGCCCACCTGCTGCCTTCCACCTACCCAAGTGCCTCTGTGCAGCTCTCTGATTTATACATAGGTACACTTACATATTTGTGTGTATGTCACATTTATATGTACACCCAAATATATAAAGATATATAAGTATAAAGAAAAAAGGACAATAAAGAAAAACGCCAAAATGTTCCCAAAAAAACCAGCACAAACTGGAATATCTTGAAATATCTCATTGGAGATATTCAAAAGCCACCTGGACGTGGTCCTGGGAAACTGGTTCTAGGTGGCCCTGGTTGAGCAGGGGGGTTGGTCCCTTCCAACCTCAGCCATTCTGTGGTTCTGTGACTCTACAAAGTAATCAACTTCTCCTTTATTACTCAAAAAAGAGAAGGTTGCTTTACAGGTTATAAAAAAACATGATTTCTCATTATCATTAAGTATAGAGGACCAAATTTGGGACCCACCAAAGTCAGAACAACTTCCACTAACTTTATTTGGTACTGCAAAGTGCTGTGACTGACAGCTCTGCTGTACTCCAATTCAGGTACTGATTTGTTCTCTATATTGGATTTTAAATGAAAAAACTGCATTTCCTGAGACCTCAGATTTCCTAACAAATAGTCCATCTTGTGCAGTGCTTTGAAGTGTTTCATATTTTCATGTGAATATCAAAGTGTTTTATATTTTTTATTGAGTGATTTCATTCACCCAGCACACTTACCATTTTCCCTAATACTAATATACTCTGCATTTGTCTTATCTCCCTTCCTGTTTCCTTCTGTTAAGTGCTAACACAATATAATGAAAGCTGCAAACAGATAGTTTTCATATCTGTTGATCTGCTCACCTTTAATTTTAAAATAAGGTATTGCAATTTCCTTCCCCCCTCTTGGGCTGTGTATTACCCTCTAAAAACTATATTGCTTGTTGACATTATTTTAGAAAACATTTTTATACCCTGATAATATTGCTTGGGGAATACACAGTACATAAAGTACTTGGCAGGGGGAGAGGATATGTCTGATTTCATTTTTTTTATTTTTTTTTTTTAATAACCAAGATCGTTTTCATTCTCTTGCGCTCTTGGAGAATCACCAAAATCATGCTTGAACCAACTAGTCTAAATTTACTTCCAGAGTCACTACTTCCAGAATTTCCGATCTTAAATCTGTCAGGAGATATTTCTTTCTACTCATTGCCACTGAGAAGCAATGTTAAGAAAGCTATATGGGGTCTGCAGAGCCCAGCTCTGCACACAAGCAGTCTGGGAGCTTTTGTTTTGTGAAAGGTGAGACCTCCTGAGCCCAAACTCTCACATGGAGGGGATGATCCTAGTGCTGCCTACAGAATGGCGAAAAAACACTGACTCCAGCCTTTGTACAGCGCAAGTTGAAGAAAGAAGCACTTTTCAATCCGTATAGGGTCTATTCAGCCTAACTAGCTCCATCTGCTTATTAATTTAAATGTGCATGGTTTAACATGCATCTCTTGGGGAACATGTATTACGTGAGTAGCTGTAGGAGCCAGCGCTGCAATAACACAGGTGACAGTAAAAAAACTTTGTAATAACAGCAGGGTGATAGATAGAAATCTTGCTTGGTATCTGCCTATACTCAGTTCGGATGTAGTCACTACTATGAAACTTTCCTTTCATAACTTTTTTTTAAAAAATCCATAGAGGATAAAATTAGTTGGAAAAAAAGGGCTATTTGGCAGATGAAGGTCCCACCTATCAAAATAATGTACATCTGTCCAAGCCTTATAAGCCTAATTCCCCCAAATAGCTGCAAATTAGTCAACTGCTATTTTTAGTCTTCATGAACAGCCAAGGGAAAAATAGAAATATACAGCTGGAACACTGCATATGTATCATTAACTAGAAAAACTTGTTTTCTAAGAACATTTGCAGATGCATTTTTACATGCTTTCTTTCCATCATCTGTAATAGGCTCCTTGTTCTTTTCTACCTGCTGAACCAGTTACTCTCCAGGAGCCTTATCCTGGCAGGGATGGGTACTCCTCAAGTAGTATGAGTAACTATCACTAGTGGGTGACTCTGTCTGGAGCCACTGACAGTCAGGGATGCTAATTATCTTCCAGGGACTCTCAGCACTTCACAGGATCAGCCCTGAGCTAGAGGTTAATAAGAATTAAAGCTGAGCATTAATGTCTTTCCTTATTAACAACACAGGGGAGTAAAATGAAAGGTATGGCACCGTCCTGCAGTGAATATAGTATGTGTCTGTGTTCAAGAGTACCTGAAGTGAGGAGCAATTCTGAAACTGAAAGGGTCAAAAAAATCCTTAAAAAATAATCCCCAGTAGAGGCATGGTACTTCTGTACTAAAGTTAGCACCTTGATACTACAGAATAGACGTAAGAAGTGAGAAACAAACTGGTATTACCAATTTCCACAGGAATAACAGCAGGCAGACCTTCCATGCCAGCATCATGGCAGGTGGGGACATGCTGGGAGCACTGGGACTGGTGATTTCTTCTGCCTAGTCACCTGGTCCTGTTCCTCCAGAGCCTTCTTTCCCCCACATCTTGTCCGCACTGGGAAAATGAGCCACACTTTTGCTTGTGGCAGGTGACATACGCATACCAGTTTTCAATACTGTGTGCTCTGGGCAGACCCAGTCGGTCGCCAGGTCCAACCAAAAGCCCAGATGACCAGGGAAGTGCACGAAGATGAGGTGGGTCCAAGGTCAAGGCAGGAGGTCAGTTTGCAAGTTGGGACTTGGGTCAAGAGAGTCCATGACCAGACAACAGGCATGAATGAGCTGGAGACCCGCACTGTCCCAACACGGCTTGGGCAGAGGCTAAAGAACCAGGGCTGAGCTTACGTAGAGCCCCTGGGCCCATGTGCAGGGTATGGGGTGAGATCCCAGGTGGGGCTGGTCAAGGCCCTGACCTCCCAGAGGAAACAGGCGACTGATGAAGGAAGAGCCTAATAACAAATTATTTTTGTCACGCTTGGAGAAATTCTGTAATAACATTCAGCAATATTGTTGCCATCTAATCATGAAAAAGGTGCTAATTGTCAGCTGATAATGAAACAGTAACACAAATGTATTGAAGCAAATCTATGAACTGACTGAGCAGACAGCCTCTAATTGCGGTGAAAAATGTAAAACCAATACCCACATCAACGAACGCAGTCATGCACATGGTAAAGTAAACAAGCGCTGGGCAGTTATTGACCATTCACATATTTAATGTTACGAGAAATACCAGGATGGAGAGGAAGTTGGAGGGCTATCTGCATTCGCATGGTGTTAACCTATACCTGCCCTCAACCCAAATTCACAGGCAGCTTTGGCCAGCGATTTAGGATACAATTCACAAAAGCACTTAATCATGTAAGCAACCATGAATAAAATTTGCAGTGAGGCTTTAACAGCTCCTTAAAAGCTAGGGATATATTTGTGTGGCTTCATGTATTGAGGTAGGCTTAAGAACCCACCTGCATCTTTTCCGGAGTTGGCATCACAGAGGCTGTAAAGCAGAGATGATGATATTTATGCATTTCCTGACACATGCCTCCCATAGCCTCACTGCCTGCTTTACATCATCAGGGCACAGACTGTCACTCACTGAATGTGTGTGTGTGTATATATATATATATATATACACACACTCGGAAATATATGTATATAAAACAAGAGAAAGGGTGTAAGGCCAGTGTTGTCATTTGGCTGTTACGGCAATAGAAACTGTAATACTATTACTGTTGGTTTGATACTTATTTATGTATGTGTGTGTAAGTGTGTATAAAAACAATATTTTTAAAAAATACACAGTGACATTTAATCCTACAATGCCTTAGATCTTAGTCTCACGTATTTGTGGGAAAGGCAGGCAAATACTTCCATAAAGTGCTGGGAGGAAGAGTTTGGAGCAGGACACGAAGGACAGATGATTCCTCCTGCTGCAATACAAATTAGGAAACCTTTGTTCTCTTGCAAACTGGAAAAATAAACAGCTTAGAGGTGATGTTTTTTTACCCGAGCAGAAGAAAGGATTGAGTTTCTCTGCAAACGTGCTGGGATCTGAGCCTACCATGGAACCACAGGCATGTTTAACCTGATCTGTAAACCACCCCTGGCAGCTGACCAGCCACGCTCCAACCTGTCTAACGAGAATAAAATAAAACTTATAGCCTCAGCAGGGGACATTTTCAAGCTTTGTAGACACCTGTATTGCAACATGACAATGCTTTGTTATAGATAGTTATAGATACCTGTCCTGGGTTTGGTTGGCATAGAGTTAACTTTCTTACTAGCAGCTGGAATAGTGATGTATGTTGGGTTTAGGATGGCAATAATGTTGATGACTAATATTTTACTTGTTGCTAAGCAGTCAAGGACTTCTCAATTTCTCACTCTGGCCTGACAAGAAGGCAGGGGGCATGCAAGGAGCTGGGAGGGGACACAGCTGGGACAGCTGACCCCAACTGACCAAAGGGCTATTCCATACCATATGACGTCAGGCTCAGTATATAACACTGGGGGAAGAATTCGGGCTGCTGGCATTTTGTCTTCCCAAGTAACCATTACACATGATGGAGCCCTGCTTTCCTGGAGATGGCTGAACACCCACCTACCCATGGGAAGCAGTGAATGGATTCCATGTTTTGCTTTGCTTGTGTGCGTAGTTTTTGCTCTACCTATTAAACTGTCTTTATCTCAACCCAAGAGTTTTCTCACTTTAAGTCTTCCAATTCTCTCCCCCATCCCAACAGGGGAGGGTAAGCGTGCAGCTGCGTGGTGCTTAGTTGCCAGCTGGGGTTAAACCACAACAATACCTTAAAACAGAGACTTCCACAAAGGGGAGTATAGTACTAGGCAAATATTTTTTGGAGATTGTAGTGACTGTATGTAATAATTGTCACTTATATTTTACCAGAAATCCTCATCCAATATTTTTCACATTATATTTCGAGTGCAAGTGTTTATTCGTTAAAAACACCCCGCTGCAGTTCAACGCAGGACATGTGGGACTCTCCCTAAAGGGTATATCACAGATAATGTGATGGCACTTGGCAAGTTTTACTGCCTTGCACTGGAAAAGTCAGAGTCTAAGGTGCACCTCAGTGCTTGGTAATAGTCTTGTACTGAAGTCCAGTGAGGGGCACTAGAAATCTACACATAACCAAATCAATATTTTTCCAAAAAGAACGAAAACTCGGTTATCTTAGGAGTCCATAAGCTTATCTGGAGGACCAATAAATCCGAAGAACAGCATGCTGCTAAACTGCTAAAGTGCCCAAGGTGGAGGGCCTGCAAAGATGGTGTTTTACATCTGTATTTCAATCTACTCTGCATTGTATTGAACGAAACATAGAGGTCCTTTTATGAAAAGCTGAGCACAGCTCACACCAGTTGATGTGGAATGGACACAGTGGAGGATTTACATCAGGGCTACTGCCTGTGAATCACAAAAGCCCAAGAGGATTAGCGTTTCAGACTGAGAAATGTGCACAGTAGTAGGTCTCGGCCCTGGATGGGGGAGCCCAGCAATTACTCACTCTTGCTCTGTTTTCTGGACACTATATGTGAGCAAGCAAAGCAGCAAACAAAACAAAACAAGTAAAACAAAATCAGTGGATTGATTCTAATTCTACTCCTGTAGAGAGGTGCTTAATAAGAAAGTAGACATGGAGTAAAATAAATGTAATGCACTATAATACTTCTTTACCATAAATCTAAATGCCAAATAAATGGTATTGTTGTTCTGAATCAAAACAAAATATATTTACCTGAAACACACCAAAGCAGACAGCTCCATATGTATTTGTGGTCAAGAAGTGTATTTCCAGCCCCTGATTTAAATGGAATCTGAACCATTTCATCTATTCTTTATACCACCATCAGCCTGGGTTTCTAGAGGTATTGCTGGTGAGCATCAGTTTTCAGACACAGGCATATGTATGATTTATTCATATGGGACTGAATCAGAAAAATTTTCCTCCAAAACTGGAAAACAAGACCTGGTCTCTACAGAAATTTTGTTTTCAGAATAATTACGAAGTTTCAAGAGTCAGTTCATTTAAATGGCTAGTTTATATTAGGCAAATCTGGCTTTGGATAATATTGAGAGAATCATCTGGTTGGAAGTAAAATTACTCTTCATGGCAAAGAGCTATCAAACCATCATTTCCATTTTCTAAAAAGGCACTTAACTATTTATTACACTGTTATGACCACACAACATACCACATCTGGATCTTAGGAGATTTCACTGTACGGGCCAAAAAATCAGAGTGGAGAGAAATTTTTTAGAAGCCTGCATAATTAAAAAATGCATAAAAATGTATCTACTTCTAAGAGTAGGACAGTCAGTTCAGTCCCAGATGTGGGGCACAAACTGCTTGCAAGGCGGGTTGGAAGGTAATTTTTCTTTCCCTACCACAGAAGGCTTTGCACGCTGCTCACTGTAGAAAGTGAGGAACAATATACTGCCCACTGTAGCATAAGCAGGCATTTGTGTCCTGGTCATGACTTGTTTCATATGTCTCAGGTAGATATGCTTGGGGATGTGCTTGTGCAGGGAATTAGCAAGTCCTCTCCTTGTGCAGTTCCGGGGTGGATCATCCCCAAATGCACATTGTTGTTTAGGGAATATAAGAAGATACTCCACTGAGAGTATCTCCCCTAGAAAGACAGAACAGGGAACACATGGAGCCAGCTTCACTTTCACTGACCCACTGGCCAGGAGTTCTTGTGGGCTGCAGAGTAAGGCACAGTTGCTTTGCTAAAGGAATAACTTGCTGCTGCCTGAACAAACTGTGCCAGGAGGCACTGTACCTTGCTCCCTGCTTACTGCTGAGAACAGTACGCAACCATCCATTTGACACCCATTCATGTTTCTGCCCTGAACCCACCAAACCATTCTAGCCAGCGTTGGTAAGAAATACAGTGCAGAATTACACCCTGCTCCTCTGAAGATTCAGTTTTCTCATTAGCTCTTAAATATATGTGCAGTCTTTTTCACACCTGGCATTAAGCAATGCTGTCATATTTTTTGTGTTTGTGGTATAGCAGCAATTCTCCTTACTTATCTATTTCTCTTTTTTTTTTTCCTTCCACTTACATCTATGAGAATGTGCTGCTCTAATTTAGTGAAGATATTAGAACAGTAGAAAACAATCATCCAGAACCTCATTAAAATGAGACATGAGGAGTATAAATCAAATGAAGAGGAAAATGCTGTTAAAATGGAAGAAACTTGCTACTTTCTGTTTTTCTAACATTTCGCAAAGATCATCCCCTCTCTAGTTCAGATTTCATCTATTTATAATAACTACCTGTCCTGGTTTGAGTTGGGACAGAGTTAATTTTCCTTCTTCTGGTTGCTATGTTTCAGATTTGGTATGAAAGGAATGTCAATAATACATATTGGTTTAGTTGTTGCCAGGCGATGTTTATAGTTTTCAAGAACTTTTTTCAGCTTCCCATAGAAGTTAAGGAGAAGCCTAAAAAGAACGATGGAATGGCCAATGGAATATTCCCTACCATAAACATCATACCCAGTATATAAATGGGGTTAGTTAGGGAGTGGGTACTCGCGACCACTGCTTGGGACGGTGCCAATTCACCAGATGGCGAGAGTGATTTGTTATTATTGTTATTATTATTATTATTGTTCTTGTTTTCCTTTTCTAATACTGTTCTGTTAAACTGTCTATCTCAACCTGTGAGGTTTTTTCCCTTTCCCCTCCTTTTCTCCCTCTTCTCCCTAGCCGCCTTTGGTGGGAAAGGGAGGTGAGCAAGTGGCTGCATGGTTTTAGCTGCCAGCTGGGGTTAAACCACAATACTATCACAACCAAAACCCAAATTTTCAGACTCCTGTTTGTGCGTCCTTCAACACCTTAGGTTAATCCCCTTTTAAAACCTTCTGTATTTACCACTATGATCAGAGAGGATGATGCTTAGAGATCATGGAGGCCTGTTGCTCCTGCTGTTATGCAAAGCAGCTATGCTTTTCGGTAGCATGACCCTGGCCACAGGGCCAGCTAAGGCACTGGTCTTCACTCATTTCTTGGTAAATAGTCCCCCTTTTTTAAAAAGGCAGAATGAGAGTGCTGATCTCAGTTTTGGCAGAAGGAAAATAAACTGAAAGTGTACTTGTCTGGCTTCAAGGGAACGGTCACAAGCTCCATGAGCAGAGTAACAAGCTGATGAGACACTAGACAGATCCCTGTCCATACTGCTGGTGATGCAGATGTGCCTGGTGCCTGTGGGACAGCCTGGGGGACCTGCTGTCCCATACGGACACAGAGTAAGAGAGATCTCACCTTTGGAGGGACAAGCTGAGGGCCCAAGGTAGATCACTTGATAAGAGGCTACCTGACGAGAGCCATTGCTGAGCATGGTCCTGCCTCCTAGTAATATGTTTCAAAAGCTCTGGGATACAGCTGAGCCCTGGAAATGCTAATGATGATCAGGATAGGCCTATGGCTGAAAATCAGGCAAAGCTCATCAAATTTACAGAAAAGGTTTTGGGTTGTGGGTGGGTGTGGTTTTTTTTTTCCCATTTAGTGTAAATACAACAAATCTGGAGGCCAAAATAATTTTCCCAGCTAGCTTTCTGCTGAGGATAAAAAGATGCTTGTAGGTAGTTCTCTGCGCTAGATGTATGTCCCTGAGCTGGAAACACAAATGAAGTTATAACTATAATCTCCACTTATTTGACATTTTACTTAAAGTGCCTCGTAATTAAATTATTTCTTAAAGTTAACGTAGTCCTAGTGGGAGAGAACAAAAATTTCTTATTAATTTTATTAGGAGCTGATTAAATATTTACCAACACGCAGTTTTGACAAAGCTGATTAGAAATGCTATTAAAAACCCCAGATAGATGCTTATGAAATATTTAAATATCTGGAAGAAAACATTTCAAAACTGCATTTAAAAATTACTTTGAAAAAAAAATGAAGTTTCAAAATCAAAGTAAAACTCCTTGAATTTACCCAATTAACACATTTCTCATGACCCCAAGACATTTGTAAACATTTTGCTGTAATAGCTTTGGAACACTGGCTTTCCATGATGCTACAATCATCACATTTTCTGTAGAGAGCTGGTTTTGTTGTGGTATTTTTTTGGGTAGCCAACATTTTTATAACTAGCTCTAACTGCACTTGCTTAGATGAAAGTTAAATTAAGATCACAAAAATGCTCTCATGAAGCTACACTACTTTATTTACCAACACGAACAGATCTAACCATGGACTAAAAACATTTACTGAGCCAAAATCAATTTTTCTCATATTTGCCACCTCTCAAATGTCT
Organism: Dromas ardeola; assembly: GCA_013398915.1. Classification (NCBI taxonomy): domain Eukaryota; kingdom Metazoa; phylum Chordata; class Aves; order Charadriiformes; family Dromadidae; genus Dromas; species Dromas ardeola. Next base: position 258,408 of record VYZM01006819.1, read on the forward strand.
TTATGAGCATTAATAGCTCAATTTTCAAAGGCAGTTTTCCTGGGAGGAACATGAATGCAAACGACACCATCATTCCTGTCCTCAGTCTCCTCCATATTCTTCCAGCAGCATCAGAGCGGTGTGATTAGTGCTGAAGCTTCTGCATTGCCAAATGGGAGGACGGAGTCAGTTTTGGGATTGAAGCTACTTACAAGTCAGTTTATATTGTATTCTGCCTTGAGAACATTTAACTTCTTGTATTCTCCCATGACTGAAAATACTTCTCCTCTACTCACAGAGGTAGAGGAGCAGTGGAGTGCTATTCCCTATTCCCCTTCTAGAGTGACAGCTGTTCATTTAAAAATTTCCTGGTACTTTGCACACTATTAAAAGAGATGAAAATTTAATTCTTCCTGTTCAGTGCATTGTGCGATTGAACGGTCTCTTTTCACTCTAAACATGGTCGCATGAAGTCAACTTTATCATTCAGTAGTGAGGAAGTGCGTCATATCACATAACGATTAGTCACCAAGATGAGAGTAGGATGAGTTTCCAGACTTTCTTGATTAAGAGTCAAGCAATCTTACTTTGCAGCAATCTTACTTTGCAGCAATCTTACAGTCTCTACTATGGGTTGCTCCTGAGGTCTTTTTGATGAGTGAAGAGCAGTCAGGAAATTCCCTGGTGTCACTTTGGACAAAACTGATTACTTTGCCTTCAGATATTGCAGTTCAGAAGGTATTTTTAATCCTGTGGTTTTTCATCTCTAGTCATTGGAGAACAGTGCTAACTGGCCAGACTCTACTTTATAAGGCTCATGGAGGTACAGTGGTAGTCAGACATTCCGCAGTCCCCATGTGTGCCCTTTTCTAAATCTCAACTAACCCCAGCAAAGTGAGGAGCGAAGGAAAAACAGTGGAAAACAGTGCAAGAAATAGCCTGTCTACTTCAGAGAACAAGAAGGAAAAAATTCCTTGGTCTGCCCATTTGAAATATGCCCTAATAACCATTTCATAGGACTGTCCTTTGAAGGTGACACTTGAAATTCAGCAGGGCTGCTTCTCCTTTTCTTCCTTTGCTTTCTCTCCTGCATATGGCTGTGATATGCATCTTACGGCTCCCAGGAAATTTCTCCCACATTTGGTTAGAGGCTTTGAAAATTCTCTCTATGCACAGATACAATCAACGCTTGTTAAGAGTTCAGAGAGTCTGTCTGCAATGAAATGTTCTTACCTGGGTCTTCAGGGACAGAGCAGGGCTTTCTCTTCAGCATCTTCTTTTTCTTTCAGAAAAAGGGAGAGGGGAGCTCTGTGGCAGAACCTCACAGAGCCTCTGCAGGACTTAAGGCAATTTTGAACTGTGGTCCTGCCCTCGCTCCCTTTACTTCACCTTCTTTCTTTGCCAAGAGTGCAGAAAGACACCAGAAGTTGAGCCTTGTGCACAGGCTCCAGCCCTTCTGAGGGCAGGACAAGTTCCTGTCTGGTCTTGTGCGTGACTTTATGCTGGGGTGAACACAGACCCGAGAGCAGAAGTCCCCCTTTAGTGGTGCCCCACAAGAGAAACAGGATGGTGATGAGGAAGCTTGCAAGAACAGAATAGGGCAAGGATACAGAAAAACTGGGAAGAGACTGAGATTATAAACAGGAGGCAGAAGGCAGTGGAAGAGAAGAGAGCAAGAACTGAGTAACGGAGATGTTGAACAGCAGAAGAAAACCATGAACAGGAGGTGAAAGAGAGTGGCAGGGTAGCAGCAAAGGTAGATGAGGGCAGAGTGGGGTGGAGGCCAGCTATAGACACAGGGGCAAAAGTATTTGCAGCCACTGGTGAACCCTACCCAGCACAACCTGCAGCTGAACTCCAATGGCTGGGAGAAAAAAGAAAAGATCACACGTAATTTTGCCTGTGCTTCATTCTATCATTGTTTGACTACATTTCATTGATTGCCTTTGCAACTGAAATGTTACTTCACTTTTTTATAAGTAAGCAAGCGTGGTACTTGGGTAATCCAAGAATGGTCCCTATAGAAAAGGAGATACACGGATGAATAAGGTGAAGATACTGGTTATGTGACATTTATCAACTGTGACTATTATAAAACCAGAGCTGATAGGAGAAAAAGAGGCATAAGTAAAGAAAAGAAGAAATAAAAAGAAGATAGAAAACAATAGACTTAATGGAGGGAAAAAAAATACAGTGAAGATAAGAAGACAGAATGAAATTGGGACATGAAAGAAAAGAAGATAACAATGAAGGAAATTGCTAGAACAGTTTTTCTCAAACTTTCTGAAAGAGTGGGTGTGTTCAGTCGCATCTGTCTCTGTATGACCTCCAGTGCGCTCAGACACCTGGTACAATATTTTAAGTGTAGGTAATTCTTAAACTCTTGCAAAAACTGTGCAACCTGTCCTTGAACCTGTGCTAACAATGGCAAGGTTCTTCATTAATAGGTTTGTTAGCTTTCAGTCATACAAACACATAAATGTACGAAAAGAGCAGTGATGAGAGTAAAAAGAGTATAAACAAATAAATAAATAAAATCTCAGGCGTGGAGGAATCAAGCTGCTTGCCTGGAGGGCTGAAGAATGCAGCACATTCAGCCCCAGCCTACTAAATCCAGGAATGAAAAGTGAATTAATTACAGCAATGGCTACCCAGCCATATTTTTGTCTCTAAAGTACAAGGTCGCTGCCTGATCCTGGTCTGGCAGAGTAAAACCAATTTTCATTTCACCCATATTCATATAGTAAGATGATTTCTGACACTCTTCCCTTGGCTTTAAAATAAGCATGCTGCAGTCCTCCCTTCAACGCATCTGGAAGTCTTCTGGCAGCCTTCTATAAAAAGTGACCTCTTCGTACCACAGTGGTCCTCTTTCTTTTGCTTAAAGACCCAAAGTTTCTGAGCTGAGAAACATTATAATTTACATATTTGTGTCCTGCTGTCTTTGGTCTGTGAGCTGCAACTGTGTTTTACTCAGTAATGAAAAATACAGGAGCCAGGACCTTGAAGCCCAGATCAATAGGTAGATCTCACCCTTTACCTCATAGCAGCACACCCTCAAGGAACTGAAAGGTTTGGACTTGAATTTGTGTCCCTGATCAAAACTATGTATGCAAATTCTTGAACTTCTTCATTAAAATTGTAAAACAACTGCTTGATTTTTCAACTGACAAAAAATCAGAGCTGTGGTTTCACAACCAATTAAAATAACGCACGTAATGAAATAGAAAGACGCTAACTGCATGTCATAAAAGTGACTGTCTCCAGATGATTCTACATTAATGCATCTTTCCTCTATTTAAAAACACACATATTTAGCTCTTTTCACTAGAAAAATTAGAATAAAATTAAAAGCAAACTTTATTGCTTATCAGAAAATAAATATAAAATCTAGATATCAGCTTCCCTGGATGTAAATATTTTTTTAATCTCAAGGGGTTCTTAAATGAAAAGATTTTTAACCAAGAATCAGTGGAAGCAAAAGGATCGTTGATCAGCTGATCTTCCCATTGCGAGGAAAACATCCCCCTTACTCTTTTAAGCCATGATACGTAGGAGGGGAGCAGTACCTGACATCTATACAGGTAGTCGGGAGTTCCTCAATCAGCTGAGAGTTTCTCAACCAGCCTTCTTGGTTGAGGCAGTGGGATATGCTTTTACTGGGATACAAGCACATACATACGTGCATATGTACAGCACAGTGAAATATGCTATTGAGTTGTGTATAGTAGGAGCCAAGTACGCTTCTCCGAGTACGTGCTTGTCCATCCCAGACTACGTGCAGAGAAGGCAGGGGGCTTGGCCCCACATGCCTGAGAAGGTGGATTCAGTCACCTCAAGGACAGAGAATGACAGGAGCCTGCCTGGTCAGCGTCCTCCTCATAGGACAGTGAAGGGGACGTGGGGAGAATCAATGGACACAGCCTCTGTCAGATTGGTATTATGTGAAGCGCCCTGCTGCTCGGCTCTTCAGTTATGCTAAAGCAACAGCAAGGGGCTAGCTGTCTTCTCATTCACATGCGATGCTGTGAAGGCTGCCAAAGAGAGAACGATGAAAGTGGGGTTGTAAATTGAACATCTGCTGGACCTGGTGTCTGTACTGGGGCACGTGACTGCGTAGCTCAGTGTGTATGACTGTGCATTAAATCAGTCACTACCCAGATACCGCAAGAGATGTTAGCTCCTCCTGGACCCCACTAGCGCTGAGCAACAGCTGTCAGTCAGCTTTGCTGCTGGATTCAGGAAGGACTCCCACCAGTAAGTTTGTCCTCCTACGATCTACCAGGGATGCACTAATTGCTGAAGAGAACAAAGTTATCCAGGGAAATAACCATGTGGGAACTACCTCTGATAGCAGAGTGAGGGGAAGAGGGCAACAGTCTTCACAATACAGGTTTACCAACCTTTTCATGTGCTTAGCTGTTAAGATGTGCCAGGCCTTCACCTCCCTATTGTTGATCAGAGTGGCCCAGCTGAGATGAGCAATTCTCTTCAGATGAGAAGCACTTTTGCCCTCCAACCTTGATCCTAGTATCAGTGCCCCCCCCCCCGCCCCCAAGCGTTTGTATGCCTAGCAGCATAGCAGTATGTAAAAATTCAGTTCTGTTTTATTTCTACATTAGGAAAAAAAAGATAAAATTATTTTATTGAATTTGTTCAACGATTTTCAGCTGTTGGTGAGAAAGACCTCATGAAAAAGGTGCCTGTATGAAATCAGGACAGTGAACATTAAGTGGAAAAGGAAACTTTGTAACTTCCCACCCTGTGTTTTACAGTCCATTCCAGTTACTAAAATTAAAAACTAGACTATTGGTTTTGGCACTTTGTTTTTCCCTCTCCCCATAACTCTTTAATTTTGGTGAGCAGAACAACTACACTGTATTTTAAGAACAGGCTCAAGGCCAAAGTCCCTGACTTTCCGTATAGCTGAAATGCTCCTGGAGCTGGCTGCAGGTGACCTGACAGGAACATCTGTGGGGTGCCCAGGGGGACTCCTGTGCGTTAGGGGACACCTCCCTACCTATGACTCAGAGGTCCCATATAGCCATGAGTGAAACACAGACTTTTCAGTTCTAGAAGTATTAGAATACCGCCTGATCCATAATGCATTGATACCTGCCCTTGTCTGTGCGCTGGCTGCAGTGGATGATGACTCAGGAAAAGGGAAAAAAAAAGAAAGAAAGAAACTTTCCCTTTATATACATGCCACGACATCAGTATTTTTAAAAGGCTGGATAAATTGTTCAGATGCATGGCTCCTGGGCTGAGTCAGGCTTATAGCTCAATTTTATAATTAAATCCTCTATTCTAAATGCACAGTAAGGTAGTTCATTCATATTGAGGTGGGAAAGTCAGGTGTCTGTGTCTGTAGCTCACTCTCATCATTGCAACATTTAACCCTAGGTGTATACCTTGCGCTATTATTTAAAAGTCTGTTTTTCTTTTGCCACTGTGATCTCTCAATTCCAAACAGACTGCAGTTGGGAGTCTGTGACCCCACAGCACAACTTCTTCACATTGCTTACCAGAAACCCACCCCATCAGTGTAGGAATCCAAACTAACCACCTAAGAAGGATGCAGTCTCCAATATAAAGGACCACAGAAAGGTCAGGACAGAAAGGGCTCTAAACCAGCCCAAGGCTGACAGAAGAATTCTTCAGGATAGACTTTGAGAATAATAAAAAAAAAAAAATATAAATAAGTCAGCTGCATGCTCACCCTTACAGATACACAGCAAGCATTTTCCATCCAACATCCCTTCTACCTTCTCTTTATGCAGTCCAAGTTTCTTATTCCTTCACACCTGAGGTAAGTTTGCTTGCCAGCGTGCACAGCACAGAGGGTCACTTGCAGAAGATTAACAGTCGCTGATGAAAGAGCAGGAATTAATTGAAATGTTATCACTGAGCATCTCAGTCCGTTCTTGCCTGGATTTAAATCAGTGCACTGCAGCCTGGTTATTGAAATACAGATTATCAAAAGGCTGCTCCCTTTGTGTATATGCATCGCTGATTCAGATTATAGAAATACAAAGCAGTTGCCATTGCCAGTGCTGTATGAACTGCACTTGCTAAAGTTTTCTGGGCAAGGCGAAACTAGCAATTAAGTGATGGACATGTATCAGGCAAAGGACTTGTTACCAAGGCAAAACAGGTTTACAGTTAGCCTAATAGCCTGGAAAGAAAGGAATCTTTCTCTGAATATCCTCAGAAGTCGACTATTTTCATGTTTCCTGACACACTTTTCATGCCTTTGCTGGTAATATACAAGTATTTCATGGATCATTTCTATGTGCTGGGAATGTGACACACAAACTAGGAAACATCTTATAGAGATGGAAAGATGCAACAACCGAGCTGGAGGCAAACGTGTACAGCACTCTGACATTAGTTATGGAAACAGGGAACTTTCACGTTAAAACAATGTGCATATTGAGCCAAATGAATAATAATGAATTTCAGAGTTATAGGACCAGGGAGAGCTCAGCACTCCCTCTCCCTCAAAAAATAAAACAAGCAAACACTCACATAGTTGTTTCTTAGGTAAACTAGCCTCCAAAATTTGTCTCCTGGCCTAGATTTTGAAGGGAAGGCTAATTAGAGGTTTCAGTTCTATGTAATGGTGAAAGCACTTTAAGAAATAAAGATCTGTGTGCCTTGAATTCTGGAAGGTTCTGGAGTGACGGGATGAAATCTAGCTAACAGCAGTTCTGAAATTTTTAATTCCTCTTGTGAAAATAATATGCTTAACATACGTATTGGAGAATATTGTGGCAATTTCTTACATTCCTCCAGCTGTCCCCTCCATCCATAAAATGGGGACAAAGTTACTATATTTTGCAAAGGACAGTTAATGGGAGGTAATCTCTGCAAGAGCCCGTATTAGTCCAATTCTGCTATTTTACCCTTGAGAAGCAGCTCCTTACAAAAGCTGTCAAGCAGAAAGCTGTCACGTGAGACACAGCAGGCAAGTGCTTGCCCTGCCAAGAAATGGCTTCTGTCTATGTGTGCATGAATACTTTATGTTCTGTAATTAAAATGCCACACATTGGGTTTATTTCTATTGACCAGCTTCTACATAGTATTGGTAAGCAGGTCAAGTAAGTAACTGTTGTGTTTGTACCATTTATTTCCTAGAAGTTCTGAAAAGAAATGTGGTCACTTTGTCAAAACAGGTGGCCACTCAAGGAGCTTCCCTAAAGGCCACAAAACTTAATCCCTGGTCAACCTGCACAGTTGGCTTTTCTAAACCCTTGGGAAACAGACTGTGCAATGAGAGATGTGAAAAGGACTCCCAGCAACATTGGGTACAAAAGTACCTTAAAACATTTTTGGAAACTCATGGTATCAGTCATCCCTGGCAGAGAAAACTTACCAGTGGAGACAGTGACTTGATGCTTGAGGTCTGGATAGGAGAGACAAAATGAGGTGTTTTAACTGTTTTCCATTATGTGGGGTAGAAAGCTGAAAACAGGTATTAAGAGTCATAAACTCAGTGCAGGGAATTACAGCTCTATTTCTTTTAAAGTCTGAAAATCCAGCCCAGCCCACTCCCAAAACATCTGACCCTACAAGGCTTGAGAGGTGTTAGAAAATACAAATGAAACAGGAGGAAATTGGAAGATCAAGAATAAAGTCAGAAACATGGCACAGATGTATTCCCAAATACAGTGTTACTTGGCTATAATTCAAGATCTTATATTCAGTCAGGTTGGCCCTTAAGTAACAAATGCAATTCCTTCAGCATGTCAATATGAGCTTCACAGCATTTTTTTAGTCAACCTTTTTTTTTTTTAATTTTTACAACCAGTTATTAATTATAGGGCTTTAAATTGAGCAAGTGGCATAATTTTTTAACAGCACAAAGCCTTAGCTGAATGTAATCTAATAAATCAATTATTTATTGCCTTATTATTTTTATTTCCATGCAAAGGCCCCAGTCCTGAAACTGCCCTTACAGGTGGATTAAGGCAATCTGAGGCCCTGGACACAGCATAAAACTGGATATGGTCCCACTTGCCTACTGTAGCCTTTCCGTTCTTCCTTTTATAGTGACCATACTTTACCTGTGAGACCCCTGAGGAAGGCCGACCACCACTTCTGTTTGGATCGGTTGGCTTCACACCTCTTGACTAGGTGGGTCTCCAGCAGTACCACACATTTTGGGGTTGTGACCTGAACCCACAGGGCTAAATTTCCAGCACATTCTGAATAGCAACTGCCCAAATCCAGCTCCTTTTAATGACAGGAGAGTTATTTTCTGTGATCAGCATTAAGAATTGGCATCAATATTTGAATTAATGTAGAACTAGCTGAAATCATAGCCTGAATTTTCTAGTTATGTATTAAGTCATTGCCTAGAAGAATTTAGAATCAAAAGAACAACAAAGACAAAGGCCAGGAGAAAAGAAATATTGGTATTCATATTTATTAATATTAATCAAAAATGAAACCTAAGACTGGGGCTAAACTTCGGAAATTTTATTTTTGATAGGTCTCCTTCAAAAGGGGTATCACTAGTAGAATAAGCACAGGAAGGAGGAGGTATGCTATAAAAGCAGGCAGGACTTTATGGTTTTTATCAAGGACATGAGTGTGAAAACTGGATCCAAAACCCCTATAAAACTTATTCATCTTATTCAAAATCATCTTATTCAAAATATTTAACTGCACAGACAAGGCTGATGTCAAACACTAACTTCTCAGTGGTGGGTACAAACTTTGGAAATTATCTGACATCTTGGTTACAAGTATAAAGAATTTAGATAAACGGTCCAATTTCTTCCATGATCAGTCTCTATAGTTTTTTTACTGTGCATCTTTCATTCAGACAGCTGGTATCTTTGCTCTTCACTGAAAGCAATGGGAATTTTTCTTGCACCGGAAGTTTAGGAACCAAACAGAAAGGAAAATAATTCATTGCCACAGGACACAGCAAGCACACTTGCTAAGGCACAAGACGATAGCAAATACTAGACAGCTTAAAGAAATTTTGGAAGAACGCTTTATCTATCCTCCCTAGACAAGTGACTTTTTTTTTTTTTTTACACTAGCAACATAGAGATGTTTTCCTGACCATCAGCCTTCAGAATTGAGCTAACATCCTCATAAGACAGATATACGTGGCACCTTGCCATTAATCCACTGAGTCATCCTGGTCTTCCCTAACGGTTGCCGTGATAACCTCCAGTGTGTTTTGCAATGCCAGGACACCAAAAGACCACTCCCAGTGATCTCTTACGACACAGTGTCACATCCATAGTCACTCAGTTCCTCTCCACTTCCCACTAACTCACAAATAAAAAAACGCAAGCAGCACCTTGCTTGTGGCATGTTTTGCTTGTTTGTGAGAGGATTATTTTTCGCTCTTGACCATTTAGCTGCTGATTTCATAACACAGGATATATAGTCAGGAGGCAGACAGTCATATAGGAATCTACACACAAGTCTTGAATGATCAAAAAAAGACATGCTAAGCACCTCACTGTGCATAAAAGGTAAGCAGCAATTTCAGGCCATCTAACACACGCTCCCTTCACAAATATTCCCACTGAATTATCCGTTCCATTTATTCAAGTGAATAAATACTTCCTATTGAAAAGGATGTCATAGTTCAGTCTGAATTCAGACCTTTTCTTGTTTTTTGATTATTCCTCAAGCTACATTTAACTTGCTTGAATGTGTTTCATGTTTCAATGCTAGACTGAAGAATTTCTGTAGAAGACTCTCTACGCCTCCTTTTCTCATGAGCGCTTTGTTGCTTGACTCCTTAGCATTCACAGTATGAAATGTGTTGATCCATATAAAGGTCAAAACCACATTTTTTCCTTTATGCGTCCTGAAGACTTGAGTCTAATTTTTAGTTCCATGTTTCTGGGAATAATGCTTGTTCAATTCTGTTTCAGAGTTATTCTGTACAGCCCAGATCTTGCGTGCTTAAAATTCACTGTTTTTATGAGGATGCTAGCCATTCCAGAAATATTTCCAGAAAGCAAAAATTCTAAAGAATGATAAATGTATAGGTAACCTGTATACCCCTCTTTACAAATTTGCATTTCCGGCTCAGGCTTCGGGCACAGGCTCTGAGAAACCAGGGGATTTTATTCCTTTATTCTTCCCCTTAACCTGCAATAAGTAGGAAAATCTCTCTTTTCCCGAGGCATTGGTTAACAGGACACATACCAGCAAAGTGGGACTGTAATTTGCTGCTTCTTTTAAGCCATCAGGAAATGTTAATGTATTTGTAGCCCCATAAATTAAGGAAGACTGTAAGCCTACTTCTACATATAGTTCCCTCACTCATCATCCACAGATGGCAAGATTGAGATGAGGAACACAGTGGCTCAATGTTTTTACTGTGTTTATCTAAAACATATATTTTTAATAAAATATTACATTCCACGTTTCTTTACAGCTTTTATGTTCAGGAAGGAAGGCTTTGTTTACACTTGACTAGAGCAAGTATTTCATTTGCCTGCCAATATGGAGCGTGCATATCAAGATGGAGCTGAGGAATATAGAAGCAAGGATCAACCAATAGGGAAATAATGTGCCAAAGCTTGTCAAGTATAAACATTAAGGCACATTTATACATGAACCATATTCTTGTGATAAAATCTGTATTGCTCACGAATATCAGAAGAGCCATACATAAGAGAGAGGCCTTTTTCTGTTAGATTTCTAATGCTGTTCTGTAATGCTAGTGAGACAAAGAGTATGGCCACTGTTCTCCACACTGCTTCGTGGCTCTGGAATTTTCATTGTTTGCTTTTTTTTTACCAGGATAGGCGTCTCAGAGAGCAGAGGTCCTGTAAGTTTCAACAGCGGGGGTGGGGGGGGCTACAGATAAATCACAACAATAGGAACCAGTATTCCTGTGGGTTCTTGACCTTGCTATGTCCTTGTTTTTGTTCATTTAAATAGAGCTGAAAATACCACCTTTTCTAGACATCTATACCTAAAAAGTGATAAGCCTTACTAAACACCAACCAAAATACTAAATGTGGATGGGCAGCATTTCGTAAGTGGGACTGATAACGCTGTGAATCTGTGTCTTCTTATCTCCCACAACCCATACCTTTTATAGTACACCCATGTTCCCAAGCCCAGCTTTCTTTTATAGGCCATACTAATCCACTCCTGTCTGGGAACTTTGTGTGGAAAGCTTGGCAAGCCAAAGGGTTCACACTGGCTGCCCAGCTGGTTGCTGACTCTGGGAATGGGTAAGGGGCACAGTTCTTGCTTTTCTACCAATAGCATTATTACTGCCAGTATTTGTCCCTCAGCCTGCTATTCACACTGACATAGCTACTAGGAATTTAATATCTTTCAGCTATCTGAATCATAACTTGAATCCAATAGCTTCAAAAACTGTTGGGAGGAGTGAAACAACAAAAATACCAGCAAAATAGACAGGAAACCAACAAAACATACAGGGGGTACGTACTTTGTGGAGAGTCAGCTTTCAAATTTAAATACCAACAATAAGACTATACGTGTAGAGTAACTCTCATTACAAAATGTTTTTCAAATGAATAACAGAGATCATTTCATACTCTTCCAAAGTGCAGCCTTTGGAACAAAGCAGTATTTTAATAAGGCACATCACCATCACTAAATAGTCTTTGAAGAGGGAAAGAAAAGGGATTCTGCAGGCAGCACAATCGCCAGTAAGGCGCAAAATAAAATTCTGTACTGAACAAAACTGTCTTTTGAAAACATAGTGCAACACAAAAGAATTGCAAGGTAGCTAACACTGGAGCTGGAAAGATGCGCTCTCAGAGCCTCTCTTAGGATGTCCTTCCTTGCATGAGGGATTATAGTTTCTACAGACAGTACTATTGAAGATGTTGGGAATATCCACATGACCAACTGTCGTACTTTCTGTACAGAGGAAACTAAATTGGAAATGGGTAATCTGTTCTGCTAAGGCCCGTCCTTGTGCATAGTTTAACGCTTTCTCCCCTGAATGTCCTTCTTCGTGGCACTGAAGGGCCTCTTTGTACATCAACAACTTTGTCCAAGTTTTTTGCCCAGGTCTGCCTTTAAGAAAGCCAGTTTTCGTTTATTTTATTTAAATAGACGGGGAGAGGGTACCCCAGGATATGGGGGAATGCACAGATCTGAGAGAATGTGAAAGACTGCAAGGACTACTTGATTATTGATTAAATGAGGTGGAATAAAGGGTGAGAGAAAGAAGAGACGTTCAAAGGAAAAAGCTAAAATTAAACAGTGCCTGGCTTTGAAATCTAGGAGAAGTAGTATACTTTGAGGATGAAAGTGGAAAATTTATTCATGAATTTATATCTCTGAGAATTTTTATAAAGCAGATCTTATGAAAGAGCCATGGATCCTCTGGCCGCAGAGGAACAGGACCACAGACCGACGTGCTAGCCAAAACCAGTGTTCCCTGCACTGCTGGATCACACACACACTGGAGTGGATTATTGATTCATTGATCCATGAAAGGGTATTGAATTGATAACAGACTTTTCTTGCAGGTTCCTCTGTAAGCACTGGTGCAGGCCATAGCTGCTTAACCTGAAAGACTTGATAGATTTGCAAGCACAGGGCAAGCCAACTTGCAAGCCATCTTAATGACTTGCATGATTTTGTATTTTTTTAATGTGCTGCTATAGAAGTCTCTGCTGCTGAAATTGAGTCAAATAGAACTTATCTGAGAAATCCTGGGTTCAAACTGACAAACTTTACCAAGCTGCACGTGCTCAGGGAGCCTGGAGATGCCATCAACTCTGGCTTTAAAATGTTAATCAATGACTAGGGTGAAAGTGAGCCATTCAAAAACATTAAAAACTTCTTGGGTCCAGTTTATGAGTTACTGCCCAACCTCCTTAGATCCCAAAGTCACTGCGTTACTAAATATAAGTGATGTTTACTGCATGCAGAGCCTCCGAGAAATCATTCTCAGCCTTCCAAAGCAATTTTCCAGCCTCTGGTTTTTGGTATAAAATCGTTACAAGTTTCTTCTTCTCATGTATGCAGTAATTTGAATGGAGTGTGGCTGCTGCAGGGAATTAATCAGAGCAGGTGGTTGAACTTCACTTCCAAATCATTAGTTGAGACTGATAGAATTGGTCACAGGGGTCAGTGGAGCGAGTAGGCCACAGCTGTACAGCTGTGAGCCACAGGGACAGGAATCCACCTTAAAGTTTTGTTTGGATTTGTTTTTTATTTGTTTTTTAAAGGGCTGAAAAGAGATTCAGAGGGTTTCAAAATCCTGGCTTCCTGTCTAACGCCTACAGGTTCTATTAGCATAATTCTTCCGTGTGCTTTATCACTGATTACATTGCAGATGATCTCAGGAGCAAAGACCTTTCCATCCCCTGCCAATAGTAGCTTGGTGGCCTGAACTCTATTTTCCCTCACTCATGTAATATTCAGAGGAAAGATACTTCGGCCCTTTATCACCTTTCTTTCTCCTGTCTCTGAACTATGGGGCTGCAATATACATATGCACACATGCAGACCTACATCATAGAAGAGCGTAAGAAAAAAACATAAGCACTGGAAAAACTTCCAAACTTAAATTTCTGTATTGAAATCAGTGTACACAGGGCAATGATATCAGTGAGACTGTCAGGTCAATGCTAATGATTTGGGAAATCTTGCTGATGAGATCCAATTTAGCTAATTGAAACTTCCTCATCTATAAACAAAATAGAAGATTCTACATTTGAAGCTTCATCTGGACAAAATTACTTTTTCCACCTTAAAAACAGTGTTCTATCTGTTGAATCGCTTCATTTATTTTTCTTACCAGATATTATTTCAGATCTACACAGACTGGCTTTTCTTTCTGAAGTCCTCCATATCTTGGTTCCTTAATTTTGGATATACTTCTGAGATTGCTAAACTCAGTTACCCCTTGTCCACTGCCTTTAAAGTAAAAGGAACTCATGACAGCCTAGATCTCCTTTCTAGGGATGTCTTCAGATGTTAACCACCAGTGTATTTAATTCCTATCTACATGACCCTTTTTAAATGCTCCCTATCTTAGACTTTCCTTTTTTTTCCTGCTACAATACAATCTATAAAGAGATATAACTCTTGCAAAATGTGTGAAATCGTTCGTCTGCAAGTAGCATATATTTAAATTAAAGATCAAAAGGATTTGTACCTCTGCTTAGCTAAACAATATTAAATTGCCATACATACACAGCACATCAAAAATATATTCACGCTGTGGATTTGTTATGTTTTGTGTACACATAGGAAGGAATAATTTTTTGCTGTTTTCCTTTTAATTTTGTGGAGAGGATTTCTGGTGTTTTTTTTTCAGAACATGTCCCAAAGAAGTCAGTCACTACTGTTGCTGTTTAGTATACTCTTCCTGCAATCACAGGAAGAGCTGATTTTTTTGTGGGTTTTTTATCATTATGGGACACTGAAATTCACATATTGCTAGTGAAACTGATGTTAACATTTTTTTCATGTCACCTTACAGTGACTGATTCAGTCTTACATCCAATCTGGCTTGGTCACTCAGTTCAGCCTCTTGAAAACAGACATGTCCTGGTAAGCAATATGGATTTCTCTACCAAAGAAAAACAAATTAAGACCTAAGTTCTGCATGAAGTCCCCATAAAAGATGATGGATTTCATTCACCCACCAACATAACACAGGTAAAAAGAAAGAATTATATACACTAGACTTGAATGACAATAGTTTGACCCAGAAAATTTAGTCAGAAAAAAGAACGAAGGGAAAGAAAATCTTGTGACAATCTGGGTGGAATTCAGCAAATAGTTTTGATTAAAAACAGGAAAGATATTTATAAAGATATTTCATTTTCTAAAGAAAATTCTCATTTTGAAGAAGCCTTCATTATTTTAAAATTAAAAAAAACCCAAGCAAATAGGAAGGGAAAAAAAGGCTTAGAAGTAATGTATTTGGGTTAACCAAAGCAATGTATTTTTAGAGCTTAATCCAAGAGAAGGCATTTCAGAACTCTTTTCTTTTTCAAGATTTCCCAGGCAGGAGCAAGGGCAGGCATTAATTGCACATCATTATTCTATCAATACTGGAGTCAAAGGCAAAACAATTCTCACAGACATACCCAGGTTTAATACACACACCCCAAGAGGAACAGAACTGCAGCAGCAGGGAGCTCAGGCTAGACTGCAAAAGCTGTTGGAATGGGGAGGTGGATTACACAGCCCGCACTGAGCAGAGCTTTGTGGCTCCCAGCACTGCACTGCAGGTTAGCTGCAGCCTTGGAACAGGACTAACAACAGACAGGATTGTTTACTTTAACCTGAAACAATAGTCTGAGTACAACAAAATAGTGTCTAACGAGCCTAGGTACAAAAAATTTACCCAGTTTTTTCCCCTGCTTGGGCTCTAGACCGTCTTTCTTCCTCCAAATGACCATTTG
Source organism: Dromas ardeola (assembly GCA_013398915.1). NCBI lineage: Eukaryota > Metazoa > Chordata > Aves > Charadriiformes > Dromadidae > Dromas > Dromas ardeola. Next base: position 273,782 of record VYZM01006819.1, read on the forward strand.
TATCAATTTTCTTTCCTAGCTTCTCAACTTCTAGATTACTTTTCTTTTCATGATTCCACTTGTAACCTTCTAATAAATGAACAATTAACTGTTTGTGTGAGAGACACAACATGTTTAAAGGGAGGTTCACAGCTGTTTCTCGTTAGGCACCTGAGCTAACCTGCTTAAATTTGGGCACTAGGTGCTATCAATTTTTTTCTATAATGGATGGATAGAGCTGGAGTCTTCCAGGAGATAACTCAGCACACCCAGGTGAGGATCCCTTCCCTAGCTACACTAAGAGTCTGGAAACTGAAGTTGGATGTTGCAAATTTTTTTTCTATCCCCTTGGTTATCTTAATCATTTTACTTCTTGTGCTTGTGTTATTTTTTTACCTAGTAAAGTTCTCTGAGAGAAAAATATAGTTTTTCAGTTTATAGCTGAGGGAGGGTTTAAACTCGTAAGCTGGGCTACAATGGAGTGATTTATTCCTCAACAGAAAAAAGACTATGAGTGCAAGCCTGATACAGTTTTCTGACACCAATGGGATGTGGTCAGGTGCTGTTCCTGCAGAGTTGAAAGCTATTAACTGAGGCAGTCAAACCTTAGTTGGACTCCTGTAACAGGCTGCTAAATAATGAAATATATTTGAGTTAAAGGGGCATTATTCAAGGAGTGTCAGCCTGCAGTATGTGTTATAAAACTTTGATTGGGATTTTGGTGAAGAATAAAGTAGCATATGATAACAATTCTTCTATGACGATAAGTAAGGTAGAGAAATAGGTGTTACTGAGGACCTTTGAATTCTGTCCACTATAACAATACCCAGGAAAATGTCCATGAGCTTTCCTCAAATGGATTGCTAAACTTCTATGTCACTGACTTAGTTATAATTAAATTACTTCAAGGCAACAGGAAGGGAGGGGTTTATCACTATAATTTTTTTTTGTGTAAATGATTGCTAGACATTCCTTACATCTTTTTTTCTTATTTTTAGTTTCTGTGGCTGGCTGGAACATGATCACACTTATGTAATATAAACATACAATATCGCTTTTATATGCTTCAAAATAAACCTTGTACATTGGCTTATCTGTAAATCTTCCCAGACAAGTTTGAAAGTACATTCTAATTGCTGAGGATTAGTAATAACAGATTGCCAAAGTGGTCTGAAATTAAAACCAGCACAGATTACAGTCATTTATAGCGTACCTGCCACTTTACAAGGGAAGCCAATGTCTTTTTTATTTCTGTTTTCTTTAATTCCAATGCCCAGTTAAAACTGTAAAAGCTTCTATGGATCCTACGTTCAATTGCAAATTCATTGTCCTAAAAGTTTAAAGCAAAACAGGTGAATAAGCTTAAAAGGATTGTGAATTATTCACTTGTTTGCCCAAACAGGTCTCATAAATACCTATAGCTAACAAGACATAAGACAACATGGTTCTTCTTCTGCGTCATACTACCTTTTCCTGGGTACCTCTGTTTGATGACGGAAGCTTCTCTGACATTCCAGGAATTTTTTTCAACCTCATAGTGCTCTAAGGTCTCCTAAGCCTTCCCAACTCTTCCTCTTCTTTCCTAATCTTCTCTTTCATTAGAATGTACAGCATATTTGAGCAGTCCAAGTCAGAGTGAGAAGCAGCCTTACGGAAGGAGTTAAGTGTTTGGGTAAGAAGGGGCTCAGCACGTTTGTTGGAAGCAAGATGTCTATTCCTATTTTACAAGGAAGGACCTGACTGCAGGCGGACCCAGTTATTGCAGAAGTTTAGGAAAGAAAGGGCAAAATTTACTGCTGCCGATTCTGAAAATGTGTAGAGCACTCTAAAAAGATGTATTGTAGAGGTGACAACTACTCCCTTTTTTCTGTAACTTTTCCCATTCATGTTTGCAAACACTTTGTATTGCGGAGTGGAAATACCAATGTACTGCAAAGAATCAAACCACTAAAGCCCTGATGTTGCTGTGGAGTCATTGCAGGGTTTTTTGTGGAAGACAGCTCAAGCTGCTAGCTGGAGAAAATACCAGACGCTTCACAGATCAAGGCAATGGTTTGGGGTTTTTTTTTCCATTGTTTTCACCTAGCTGGTGAAAGCTCTTGCAGAAGAGTAGAATCTGGCTTTCGTCCTCAATTAATTTTTTTTCCTTTTATTACGTTTATGTGATGCTGTGAAGCACTTTTGGAATGAAGATCCAAGTACGTAGTTGCTTTCTCATTGCAAGGAATAACATTTACTGCCACAAAATAAGTGACGTTGACAACTCAGGAAAATGGAAAAGAAAATATTTCCAGTGAGTCAGAGCCTTTTCTTGTGTAAAGCTCAATGCCCAGGGATGCCAGCTTGTATCAGTGGAGAACGGCATCATTTTGTGGTGAATATCAGATAGTTACATTTCTACGCAACTGGCAGTTCACCATTGTGCGTACATATTTATGCCAGGAAAGATGAGCACAAAATCTTTTCCAAATTGGTTATATCTGCTCCTGTTCAGTGAAAGGATGACGCAGATTACATAGTCATGGTAAATCTAAATCATCACCTTTAAAATTAACTTTTGAATTCTTCTTTTATTCAAGCTGGCAAGAAATCAATCCCTAATCATTTTTCAGCTATTTTTCCCAAACCTCACATTTCTCCTTTTATCTAAATCTGCAATTTGGCTTCCTGATAACTAGCAAGTTATGACAAATAAGTTAAAGCATCGTGCTCTTCATGTGCAATATGTCTGAAAAAGGTATTCATAATCTCTTGGGTTATATATTTTAGAATCTCAATTTAAATGCAGATTTTTAAGTCCCCAGTTAAGCATCCATGAGGGATGCATCTTGATTAAAATACCAATAGTGAAAATATTTTGAATTTAATATTTTCTTCCACAGAGTGAACATAGTTAATAGGGAGTCCCAAAGAGGATAAAGTTTAATAGATGATTTTTTTTCAGGGAATTTTCAGGTAATGCAGTAATTCTCCAAGTAGGCTTATTTCAACGTAACAGAATTCCAATGTACTTACTCACAAAGAAGATAATACGTTTCAGCGAATACCTAAGTCATTTTTCCCTTTGTTCTCTAAATTAATATTTACCTGTACAATAACTCTCAACCAACAAGAGTTCCTGCTGGAGATAAAAAGCCCAAAATTGCAATTTGCCATATTGCACCTTGACTATGTTTCACACAGTCCTGGAGCTAAAGAGGGTGTTTGTATTTACTAAGTTGAGACATCTTATTAGGCTGGCTAAGTATAAATGCTAGTCTTTATAGGCCTACTCTGCAACCGATTGGGAATGGTAGCCTCTATCAGAGCAGGAGCCAATTTTAGGAAGCTTAGGCAGGCTGGCCAGCTAACTGGATAAGATGGGTTCTTCTGACACTTAAGATAACATCTTCCAGGCTTGCCTTTGCTGCACTGAATGCACGTATATATTCCAAATTATATCAAACAACTCCCATAACTCTAGTAAGTGCTTAACGATTTTCAGATTTAGGGTTTTGGATTAAAAAAAAAAAATCCCCAAAAATGTTTAATAGAAACTGGAGTTAAATACAGCTTCATTTCAAAAAGCTGTATAACAGTTCTGAGATCCCAAGGAAAGCCTATACAGCAAGACTGAAAATTAATCACTGTTAATTCTTGTTTTAGCAATTGTATTACTTCCTAAAACAACCCTGAAATCAAATGTGTTTCATACAGTGGATTGCCAGAGCTGATCTACAGAGCATGGAAAGAAGCCAAGCTAATGTGGGTTTTATTTCTTTTCTCTTTAAAGCCTAATGAAGGGGCATACTGAAAATAACAAAAAATCAGTCTTTTAGCACATGTTTCTCTGCAGACATCATAGTGGGCTGATTAGAGGCAGAGGGCTTTTGGATGATGACCTGGGAATGTCAGAAGCTGTACAGACGTGTCTTGGAATAGAAAGGCTTCCTTCGCTTTCCATTTGTCTGTGTTCATTCTCAGACCAGCCCACTGAAGGACTGCTGCCCCTATACAGTACAGGAACAAGGAGCAGCAGTGATGGACCCAGATCACTGTGCAAAGCCAATTATTCAGACAACATGAATTTGCTCCTGGCCCCAGAGAAACAACTTTGAGGCAAGATAGGAGAAATGACTGCTGACAGACATGGATGCATAACAACATATGAGGAAATATCACTCAGCAAAGGGGATCAAAAGGGAAGGCATGTCAGCAGCCAAATGTTCCTCTAGTCTTCCTGAGGCCAGGGGCATTTCAGTGAGGAGGCTGAGGGAGATCATGACATACTGTGAGAGGCTTACAAAGAGCTCCTCCTGAACTTGATATTTGGCTCCACTAATCCTCTTAATACATTGCGTTTACTCAGTGCTGTTCCCTAGTTCTTTTTTTTGTGTGTGTGTCTTAAGTGGACTCTGTCTCAAATGACTCATCAGCAATGGGAGTCCTCATTGACATTAATCATAGGATGCCCAGACCATCCTTCCTCTATCTGTCACTGTCACTAACTCTATTTCTGCCCATCTGGGGCAGTTAACGAATACATTTAACCTCTTGCATCTGTGGTAGAGAATACTTTTTTTTGTTTTATTTTTTAACCCCACTGATGATGATGACGACCAGTAATGTCATAAATGTCACAGCAGTCAGGGCCACATCAAGACATCCTATCAGTTCATATTTTCTTACTTCTTAACTATTTCTTGATATAGCATGCACTTTTTTCAGAAGCGTTCTGGATTTGGGTTCTTTTTTCCTTCTCATATGGTGATTTATTTCTCTGTATAACTGTCAGGCTTATTCTTTCATGTGTCCACATTATTTAATCGCTGGGCTTGTTAGAAGTATTTTTCCTTGTAAACTCTAGTCCATTTTTCGAAATCACTTTCAACTTTCAGATTCAACCTGATATTGTTATAATAGTTTGTCTAAAAAAAAAAAACCTCTAACGTTCTCCCACATATCAGCTTCTGGCATAAAACTAAGAACTAAACTAAAAAGATTTGTCTGTCTTTACTTCTAACCTTACCTAAACCCCTTTCTCAAATGTCTCACAGTTCAGCCTCAGTATCACACTACCTGAGAGAAATATGCTGTTATAAGGAAGGGTTGTGTGGGAAGCAACATCAGCCTTGTTTAGTCTTGTTGGCTGTAGTGTAAGCTAGTGTCCAGGAGGTGCCAAGCACATCTGGATTCCACTGCAGTCACTCACAAATGCAGGTGCCCTGCAGTTACTTTGATTTTTAGAATCCAGTTCTGCTGTAACATTAATGCTTCCTTTCCTTGACATTGGGGAAAGGATGTTTCCAAACCCTGCCCTAAGATTTCTATGCCTGCTGAGGTGTTTGCCTGTAGTTTTTCATTCCTATTACCATTAATCTTTTCTTTCTCGATTTTCCAACTTCATCTGAAACATGCAATGATTTTAATTGAAATCACTAGGTACAGTGGATTTGGATGATTAGAAAGTACTCATGATGCAGTACCTTCATCTTCTTTGAAAACAGCAATTGGGGCTCCATGAAACTATGAAACTGTGAAAAACAAAGGAGGAAGGAGTTTACTCACACTACAGAGAATTATTTTACAGTGCAGCATGTTGAGTTTCAACCGTAATAATACAAACATATAAAAGTGAATATTATTTTTTCCCCTCATTTGTGTCAATTCTATTACATCATCAATAATTATGGGTTGTTTGGGGAGGGGGGGGAGAGGGTGCACAGGGGGTGTTTTTATAGTTCTGAGCCTAACAAGAGTCTCCACCTTATTCTTAGCCCAGAAACTCCATGGGAACCAGTTGACATACACTGCTGTGTGGCTTATGTTTGTGTAGCCATAGAAAGAATAAATCTGACCAGATCATGTTCTGAGCTCTGTTTGAAAGTCCTTTTTGTACTGTCTTCAGGGTGGAAGACTGGATAGCAGAATGAATTCTCCAGATGCTAGGGGAAAACCCCAGCAATGCTGTATTACTACTGCTTACAGGTCTTTTAGGTGAGGACTACTCATCTTGCTAAACCTTTGGAGGGGTCAGCAAGGCCAGATAAACAACCATCACTAGTTAGAGAAAAGGGAGAACAATAACTCGCAACTCCTCAACTCATTTTTACATCCAGTCCCTGAATCACTCAATACTTTTGAGCCATTTTTAAACATTTTCATATCTTCTCTTAGCAGACTAAGGGATGATTTTATTGAGGCTATTTTATGTGCAAGGTCCTCTTTTCAGCTACAAGCGTTCAAGTTCTCTTACCTGCCTAAGGTCCACTGAAGTCCTGCTGACCGAAATGGGCTCTACATGGCTTAAAGAATCAGCAGAGAAAGTAGCCCTTTCTCCTTGTTTCTATTGTGATTTTCCTAATATTTTCTATTTCTGCAGCACTCGAGTTCTAACACAAACTAGAAAATATGCATGCATCTTCTAAGTGTTTTCTGGTATACCAACATTACTTTACTCTGTCCTGTCACTTGAGCTATTGGAGCTTGCTGCCAATGGCAAAGATGAAACGTATGGCAAACACTGTGTTCCCAGAAGCCTGGATTTTCCAGACAGCATGCCAAGCACAGCGGCTTGTGTAAACTGGCTTTGTACTGGATTCTAACTGCAAGAAAATATTCAAGTTTCAAAACTCCCTGGAAAGTGGGACTGTAATACTTCTCTGGAATACTCTTTTCCAAAACTTTTTAAAACAAAAGCCAAGACTTTCATATAATCATAAAAACCATCTTCATTTTCAGTAAGTCATAAGCCCATCATTTGTCATTGCCTCAGAAAATGATGAAAACATAGGTCCCAATGGCGCAAAAAAGGGGACCACAAATGTACTCTGAAGAAATATTTACTTATTAGCAAAACTTCAGGAGCATGGATACCTTAGCTACTTTAATCTTCTACAATTTTTAATAATTCAGGCTGTAAATACAAGATTTCACTTTCTGATGCCTTTTGCATCAGTTGCTACGTCACTGTGCAAGGATTAAGTGACACAGCTGGGATTCGGGAGAGCTGGTATTATTTTTTCCCCTGATACATCCATGATCTCTGAGCGAGCCGTTTAGTTTTACATGCAAGAAGACCTTCCCCTTGGTCTTTGAAGTGGTCAAGCACCCAAAATTACACCTGTGCCCAGAGCCCATGGATTGGCCTCAACATACACGAACAGCAGATGGCAGCAGGGAGATGTGTTCTCTTCCTTAACTGCCTCCCTTCCACCTTCCTTGGGATGTGTCTGTCTGCTCTGCGGCTCCTAGAAGGGTCTGATCTGATATGTCTCAGGTGAATAGTTCACGTTCCAGGCCATCAACCATTAGGTGACCTGAGGTTGGTCCTTATCCCTTTTGAAAATGTTCCAGATGGAAGAATATTTGAGCATTTGCTGGCATTTGAAAGTGGGCTGATAACCCAGTAGCCTGTTAAGGGATCCTCAAGTGTTGCTACAAGAGAGCTGCAGAAAGTGACCGTGTGAAAGCATTGAGGCTTTACTCAGTAGCGTGCCAATATTCTAATGGTCAAAAAGGCAAGCATCATGAATTTGAATTGACTTGGATTTAATTTGGGAGGGGGGAAGAAAGAAAATCACTGAAACTACTTGGATGTCTGGGGAATTTGCCAGGAACTCAGAGGCCTTTTTTTCAGTCCATTTTCCAGTATGTCCTTAATTAAATGAAATATTGTTACATCAAGGATTGGGACCTATGTTTCAGAAAAGCTAGACCATTTTCGCTCTTTTCCACACCATTGTCCCATCTTTTTTTCCAAAACTCTGAAGAAGATTCAGGACTTCCTTGGAAAGCAGAAGTTTTTCTGCATTGCAACACATGCTATAACTGATAATAAGAGTATCTACTCAAAGAGTAGCCACTATACTCAGAACAGCTGAGGTGGGAAGGGATCTACTGAGATCATCCTGCTGCTCAAGCAGGGTCATCTACCACACGCTACCTGGGGTCATGTCCAGTCGGATTTTTAATACCTCCACAGATGAGATTCCACATCCTCTCTGGGCAGCCTGTTCCAGTGTTTGACCACCCTCACGGTAAAAACACATTTGCTTGTGCTGAGATTAATTTTCTCTATTTTTAATTTAAGTTCATTGCCTCTTGTCCTGTCACCGGGCACTATGGAGGAGTCTGCCTGCCTCCTCTTCATTCTCTTCTCTAGGTTATTGCTAGGTTAATGCTTGGTCTGCTGAGCTACCAGGAAAAAAAGCTGCTTCTGGTTGTGCTTCATCTTCTGAGGAGTTTGGACACTCCTCTGAATCTCAGAAAAACTCCTTAAATGTTTGATAAGCAGGCTTAAAGGAAACTACTAGCCTCAGTGGTTTTTTTTAGCCTACGAAACTCCCTAACCACTTTGCTAGCACTTTGAATTCTGAGACAAACCTCTTCTCTGAGACAAACCTGCAACTGAAATGGCATAGGGAGTCTGATAAACCTCTGTGTGTGTGTGTATCCTTATTTATATACTCATTATCATCTTGACAGCAAAAGGCTTATAATTTCATTGAGAAAAATGTAATTATAATTTTGAAGTATTCCGTGAACTAAACAAAATCCAAAAGATGTTTCCTATAAATATTTTATCTGTCTCTACATAGTTGAGAGATCAGAAACAGCAAGAAGTGCTGAAAGAAGGGTATTCTCTTTTATTTTAAGCATCGGTATATGCTGGAGTGCTACACAACAGATGGCAGATAGCTAGAAATAGAGCAAAGAAAATGTAGTGTAAAGTTTTCTAAATTTGTGGCAAAATCAATCACAGTAAGCACAGAATTTGATCCTGCAGTTAAAATGGGAATGTACAGTGTCATGCTCTGCTGGATTGCCTATCGCTTGATCCAGAACCCCCAACATGCTCTCACTGACTTCAGTTGGCTTTGGGAATAAACAATTTTGTAGAGCAGTCCACAAGTGAAATAATCACAAAATATCATCTGCAACTGGTGATAAACCGAGAACATAAAAACCTGTTCAAAAGTAAAAAGGTTCAAAAAGTAAAAAGCAATAGCTTTCTCCATACTGAGCACATTTGCTACTAGAAAGTTGGAAAAGAAGTTCTTCAACTATAGTAAACTGTCTTCCACTCTCAGTTATAGAATATAATTTTGAAGTAATTGGACTGGAGCCATGTTTTTGTTATCTGTGTGGCTGATACCAGAATCTCACCAATTTTTTTTACAGGTGGACTGTAATTGTGCTGTCTGTTAGAGGTGTGGTATGGTCTCCACTATTGCTCACTGTAAATACAGTAAAATACACTTATCGTTTTTACTCTCCAAGTATCTTACGTGGTCTGAGACACCGTAAGTGAATACTTAGTTAAAGCAAAGGCTATATATTTGTTCCTCAGCAAAACTGTGATTGAATTCCATTACAATTATAACTTCAGTGTCAGCATGGGTGTAATTTGTGAGAGGCATTCATTTTGTTAGAGGGTGTAGTCTCTAGGGACTGACTTTGAAAAGTTAAGTGACTAAGAACAGAGTGAATAGAAAGGAGGTAGCAGGGATAAAAGGGATAATTGAGTGGCACTATATTTTATTTTTTAACTAGTAGGAAAAACTGCAAATGAAGCAGCTGTGCTGTGAAGTAAACACAATCTGGGGAGCAGCAGAGAAGGGAAAAAAATGGACATAGATCAAAATATTTTGTTTTCATAAAAGAGAAGCTTTTGTTGTTTTATCCTGGTGTCAAGCCTTTCATGTAGAACATCTATGTATTTCATTTCCAAACTTTTTTTTGGACCAAAAAGCCCCAAATATTCTGACAACATCAAAACAAAAAATTACAGCATTACTAGAGTATATAATTTGGGAAGAGAGGAGGTTCCAACTGAAATGTCAGCAAAACTGACTGCTTTTAAACACATTTCCACAACAAACAAAGAAGAAAATCAGTTCCGGTATACCCACTAGCTACAGAAGATAAACACCAGAAACTCGGGCCAATCTACAGCTTAGTCCAAGTCTTTGTCTGTAAAGGGTATTTGTTAACACCAAGGTGTTTAGGACAAGAGCAAAGAAACTCAAGACATCTGAAGTTTTTCTAGTTTTTGGTAAGGTAAAAAAAGAGTATATACAAGAGCTCTGGGCTGAAAGTATTGATACGTGTGTTCTCCAGTAGGCAGTAATATGATTTGATGCTGAGTTATTTTTTCCCATTACATGCCCTGCCTAGTAGTTCACAAGAAGATGTAGACTTGTGGAACTATGATCCAGATTTTTAAAGATGTTTCCACATCTAACACTCAGGGAATTGGAATGAGGCATCTAAAATCCTTTGAAATGCATCCTGTATCCTTTCACGCATACACAGGCCAGGCTTGCATTATAAGCCAGTGCTCCATTATGGCTAGATTAAGTTCAAGTTTTGCCTATGAAAAAGCCTCACATATGTCAGCATAACCCTATAGCATTCCTCAAAAATGCAAGCATTGAACTTGTGCTTATTATATGTTAGAAACATCTCATATTGATCTAGAAAAGGTGAAGGGAGGAGCCCCTCAAGCGTGTCAGAGCAACAAGATGCCTGTCTCTGCATAGGTTTGTCTGAGGATTTGGAGACTGGAATCCAGCATTTGGATTTCCAATTCTTTGCTGCATTGCTGTCCTTCCTCGCAAATCCTGTCCACACAGAAAGTGGGAGGAGTGTGGCTTCCTTACTGAAAGCAACAGCAAAGCTCCCCATCCTTCAAATAGGCTGGCAGGTTTTGGTTTTACTCTCCAGGACACAGACACAGGCAGCTGAGGACTGTGCGAGCATGGGGCCTGCAGCAAGAGCCCCGAGGGCCAAACTTCTTTCATGTCGCTGAGCAACCTTGGCCTTCGTGAATGCTAACTAATGGGGAAAACTTTAATAGGAATAATTTAAAGGCTGTTCTGGAATAAGATAGCCATTATAAAATTAAATAAGTAAAATGGAAAAGCACTGCTCTTCCTCTTCTCAGTGTCCCCTTCTCAGCCTTCACAACCTGGCAGCACTCAACACAATGCCTGAAAACCCTTTCAAAACAAAAGATTTCCCAGTGAGATTGTGGCCTAGTGGTAGCAGTGAACATCACCATTAAAGAAGTTGTTCATACAACAGCTAAAAAGAGAGCTAGGTTACAGAAGAAGCGGAGTTTGGTGTGGTCCTTGGGGCGAAAGCAGGCAGTGTCGGGACCCAGCTGCCAGTGCTGCAGCTGAGGACGGAGCAGCGGCTTCACTCATTGCTTGCCAGGATGCTTAATCACCCTCACCAAGCCACCGCTGTCAACTGGAGGTTAAAACTTCAATGTAACGAGTAGGTTAACACACGTGCAAAGCTGTTAGAGAAGGAGAAAGTGCTGTTGGTCTTTTTCAATACCCAAGTCCAACCAGTTCGAGGTAAAACTTCTAGGGGAAATTGGATTTCAGCCCAGACCTCACAAAGTTCTGGTTATCCTTACTTCAGCAGAAAAGAAGGAGGAACCCAGTTTGGTGCCACGGTTAATAGCAGAGTTGTGGTCTTTGTTTCCTTCCATAGGCTGGCCTATACATGCCATGTTCTGTGTATTGCACCCGCATCCTTTCAGATGATCGTTTACACTCTCACTCCCCTGCTCCTCTTTTTCTACCTTTTTTTTTAACATCCCATTTCTCTGCCTCCTATCCCCATCCCTGGGTACCACATGCTAACTGCTCTATTGCTGCCCCTGATATACACTTGCCTTTTCTCCAGCATGGCCAAGAAACCACCTCCACTGACAGACTAATACAGAAGTGCTCCACTTACTGCTCCTCATTACAAGAGCTGCCAGAGTGTGAAAAATATATACAAGTGGAATAGGGAGAGCAATGATGCTTCTCCCGGCCCACCAAGAAAATAATTCAGATGGGTCTGTGTTCTGTTTTTCTTTAGTTATGGCAAAACATGAATTATTTCAGTCCCTGTTCTCAGCAAGGCCCAGGTCTGTGGAAAACGATGGTATTGTGAGAAAATCGAGCATTAGGAAATGATGAGACACATCCATAGTCATGACTGTAATTAAAGCATAGCTCAAGTTGAATATGTGTTTAAGGGCTTTCATTTAATTTGGAAATGAGACGTGGTGCTGGATGCATTAAATATGTGCTTTGGTATAAACTCTTCATAGAGATAAGATCCTCTTTTAATTAAGTGTAGCTAATCAAAATAAACTTCAGATTTCAGGCTTTAGAGTTTCTCTCATTCGCTGCACTGAGATGAAAACAACCAAAGCCTTGTCGCACTGAGACTGTACAGCAATGTAAAGATCCCAGGTCAGCTGCTCCAACATTTTTCCAGACATATTTATAATTTGATCTCTGTGTGTACCTAATAGGGGTCAGGTTTGGAGGGAAACAGGAGTATGCCAGAGTGGAGGCCAGGAAAGAGGCACAGTCTATTTCTCTGCAAGGGGCAGACAGTCAGCATTAAACAAAGGGGAAATCAGTTTTGCTACAAAATGGCTTGTGACATTTCCTTTTCCTGTGGGAAATGAAAAAGTGATAAACGTTGTAGTACTGGTAAAAACTGTTTCACCTACTAAACCATGTATCTTTTCCTCAGAGAATCAGACATTTCTCTTAATCTGATGTTACAACAAAATTTTTTTTGGCAACATCTAGGAAGAGAGAATGAGAAAAGCAATGGCAGAAAGTAAGCACAAGGCTCCAAAACCACAAATAACCATTCTCCTACTTTTTCAAATCTTCCTAATATTAGGGGACATTTTAAACATCTTGCTATGGGGTCATTAGGATATGGCAATAGGAGGTAAGCAGTAGTAAGACTAGTAATGAATGTGGTCTAGCACTATTGAGAAAAGCCTTCCTTGCTTCGTTGCCCTCCACTGCTACTCCAGAGGCAATAGCTTGAGAGCTGTTCTACAGCAGCAGCCATGACCTGAGAAAGCTGTGAAGGGAAAGGAGAACATATGGGGCTTGAAAGATATTATTACCTGCTCCCTATTCCTTCCCACACTTGTTACCATGCCCCATGGCCACTTACATTCGTCCCCTGTGCAATTTGTCCCTTGCTTCAGCCTTCAAATATTTCCCCGGTGAAAGAAAGGACTGAGGCGGGGGCTGTGGGCAACCAGTGGAGATTGTAAAAAGCAGGTGGAGAAAAGCTTCAAGGAGAGAAACAGGGCTGAAGTGAGCATCTTTAGCACTTCAGCCCTGCCTTAAATGCATTAATGAAGGCTGAGAGGTTTAATCCCTCCACCCCAGTTCCAGATGTGTAAGATGTGTGTTATAAATGCTCTTCAACTCGCTGAGATGTTACACAGCTAAACCCATGAATGAACGTGAAGACCTAGGTAAATGGAGTAAGGGCATCATAAATATGCCCCAAGGAAATGAATAATTCTGTTTACATTGGAGGAAAGGAGGGTAGAACTCAAAGTATCCTACCAGGCCACAAACTACAGAAAGTAAAAACTGAATTAGCATTAGGTCCAGTCACTGAATAAGCTATTTTCTTCTCTAGGATTTCCCATGGAAACAAATCTTCCTGCAAGTACCAAAATTGATAAAGCTTTGTTTCGTCTGGATTTATGTCTCTTTTGATTGACTTTTTAACTGAATTATAGCAATGTTTTCTTTTATCTCCATATATAAATGGATTATGAAGCTAAGGTAACTTGTTTTCCCTTCTCTTCCCTCTCCAACTGTCCTCCAGCAAAGTAGGCACAAAAGAAACCATCTCTTTTGTTTACTCAAGCATCTCAAGTATTAGGCTAAAATAATCTATTTCCCCTACCAGCATTATCTCTCTACCGACATGTATATGAGCAGTGACAGCCAAGGGAATGGAAACTTACCCAGGACAAAGTTACAAGTCTTTATAAGTGAATGGTTCTTATCCTCTACCACCCATTCTTCAGCAAATCTAGCAGAACAGAATTGCTTTTGACACCTCTGTATCTGGATACTGATTGAAATTCCCCAGTGGATATGGAAGTTTTTAGGAGGTGATATCATACCCTGGTAGACTGATTTCCTAAACTTTGGTTCCATAAAAATAGGGAGTGATTACATAAGGAGGCATGATGTAATAATGCATGTACAAAAAGAAAAAGAAAAAAACTAAATCAGATTTTCTTTGGCTTGTAAGTCTTTGAAGTCTCTGCAGCCTTAATATTTAGTTAATACAATTTTGAATATATCTACCTCTTTCTCTCTAAATATATTTAGAATACACTTAATCATATTTTGTTTAAGTGTAGATACTTCTTACATACACAAATATAGACATACAAGGCAATGCAGTCATTTATATATTTACACACATGCAGTTATAGATCACTGGGTTATAATATTTGATTTTATTATTATTTATGCAGCTGGACTAATTGCTCTTCAAAAACTATTAATTCCCAGCTAGGATCTATAATAGTTCTCCAGGACAAACTGCAGTGCAAAAAAAGAGGCTTAAGCTTTACTACTTTGCCTGCTGTAACAGAAGTCCTGTTAATTGCAAACTGGGGATTCCACTATTAAGATTTCAGTAATTGTCATATCACTTGGGAAGCAAGTAATAAATCTTCTTTGTAATTGCAGCTTAAGTGACAATTGTTCATCTTTACATATAGAAAAGATATCTGCCTGACATGAACTAGTGTGTTATTGCAGTTAAAAAGTCTTCTGCAGAAAGCTTATTTTTTTTAGCCTGTGAAGAAAACACAAGTAGGTGACTATAATGATCAACATCCATTATTTAAGTGTTTTAGCTGTAAGCTGCATGGATCAGACATTTACAAAGATGAACTTGTTCTTCTCCCAGAGAATATGCCATTATCAGTCTTAACTGAAATTGATGAAAAGGCTCTGATGGATATTGGACTGGGTTGCGTGAGCAGGAAAGGGCAGAACTGGGCTTGATATAGCTATCACTATATGCAGCAACAATTTAAAATTGTAAAAGTAGAACTGACAAAAGCAGGACTTTTCCCTGCTTACTAACCTGGACTGTCTTCTTTTCTGCTTCCTTGGCTGGTGATTTTTTTCTTCCCTCATCGAAATGGTCAAACAAAATATTGTTTACAAATGTTTGAAACAAAAGCCAAGGAAACAAAAGGATAAAATCACTAAACTGCTGGGGAAGCTTACATGTAGACACCTAAATTTAGACACTTTTTGCTACTTATGTAACAGAGTAGGTAGAATCGTATGTACCACTGAAGTCATGTTCAAGTTATTTTTTGAGGGTTTCAGTGTCATTAACACACACAAGCATTTTGCTTCACTTTTCCTCCAGGTAAATTTTCTCAATAGTGATATAAGGGTGAACTTAATTCATTAAGTACTCAGCAATCCTCTTCTATCTCTGTGAAATGTTTGTATTCCTTTCAGGGGCAAGGGGTAGGAAGGAGAGAAAGATTAATGAAATAAACATAATGTGCCAAATTTCTGCAGGCTACCTACTGAATGCAATGCAGAATTGTTCTGATGACTTGTAATGATTTCTAATCTTTCCAATATGAAGCTTAATTCCAGATTTCAGATTTTATTTTCATCTTAGTACATCATGGAAAAATGTCACGTAACTCAGAACAGCACTGACAATGCTAAATGACAACTTTTAAAATCTTATAGTGGATCACAGAGTATTAAAGTATTAAATTTTTTTCTTAATTTGTGGTGATATATTGTGTTTGTTTTTTTTTTTTTTATGTGGTGCATCCAAATTAATACCAAAACAAGGTTATGATGTAGTTGAAATAACAAAGCTGGTAAATTTTAAGAGCCATTTGATCCAGCACAATATAGTTCTGGCTGCACTGAGAGTTCTGGGGACAAAACCAAACCTGTAAACCAGACCAGCTCCAAATTGGGAGGACAGGCAGGTATCTCAAAGTCTCTGCTACCCCTCTTTCCACTAGTGCTTCTAAGTGAGAAATATTGACAGACTTCTTTAGTACAATTTCTTACAGCCTTTTTCCAGCGTAGACATTGGTTGTCCTAAACCACATATTAATTTTTAGGCTTTAGTTAAACTCATCTTTTATATTTAACCAAACGTGTAATGGGATTTAGGCTTGCATTTAAAGTAAACTGTATGTTTTGTACAAACGTATTGCTTAAGAAAGACTATTAATTACTAGGAAAATGGAGGGCTTTTATTCATTCAACAGAAATTAGATTTAGACACTAGAGATCAGATCCAGGGAGATGTTTAGGCATCAAAGGAAGGGAAGGGAAGGGAATAGGAGTTGAGCACCTACAACTTTTCGTGGATCTAGGCCTTTAGAGTCTGAGTTAATATCTGTCCCAAAATGAAATTTACCAAACTGAATATCTTAAATCATTGCTAAATCAACATTTTGGGGATATTTGTTATGCATTTTAAGATTACCTGCAGGTAAACCAAAGCTGATAAAGCTCAATGTTAAACTCATTCTTTACTTTGACTCATTTTTACATTTTTTAAATTTTGATTTAAAATTTAATTTTAGATTTTAGACACAATGGAAATGTATACTCAACAAAGCAGACACATCCATCTTCCATTATTGTATTTAAAGCTTCTTCTTGTAGCTACTAGGATAAAGAGTTAAAACAAGTTTCTGGCTGCCCTTTTTCATTACCTTTTTATTAGAAATTACCACTGTGTGCACAGTGATTTATATGTGTCTGCTTTTCTTGCCATAGAAATAGTAGTCAAGAACAGAGGAAGAAGAAGAAAAGGAAAGAAAAATTCTGCAGATTAATACATGGCAGCATTTCTGATGCTGAAGCTGAAGAGATGCTGTTCAGTTGATTAGGCCACAAAATTGATTTACCTTTAAAGATGCTTCATATTGTAGCTCTTTACTTCCAGACTCCCAAACGCGGTTCTGTTGAAAATCAGTCTTCATTGACAAATGTTTATGACAAAGCCATAACAAATGGGGCAGGGAACAGCTCCGAGGTGTGTGCTTATTGCTGTCTTCTTAGGACACCCAAAGGCACTCTTAAGACCTTTGCTGACAGTAAACCTGCAAGCCCAATGCCCTACTGCAGTTTGAAAAGCATCTTCTAGAGCACTCAGGGCCCACGTTTAAAGCCATGATTGTTGGTTTAGTGCAGCTTGTGGAAACATAAAATCCTGCCGAGCATTCCTGATCAGGCCACCCATGCGATAACGATTTGCATGGGAAGTTACTGGAGGCTCCTGGGACCTCTTTTTAAAAATAGGGTAGATTTAGCCAAACGATTTATGAGGACCAATAAGAGCAGAAAAGATATTCAAAGGCATGAATGACAACTGTATACCTCACTCCCATTTACTTTCTGTGGAAATGAGGCATGTAAATGACATCTGAGGCTTTGAAAAGCTCCACTTGCTAATTTTAAAGCACAGGATGGTAGCATGTTGTAATAAATTAGAAAGCATGTCATTCTGAACAAAAGACATCTTGGACTACTAATCTGCTGCAGGCTCATCAAAGAAAAGCGTCATTGGAAATGCATTCATTTAGTGCATACATTTAACTCTGTTGTGGTGTAAAAGCTATGCCTTCTGCTGATTGTTAAAGAAAAATAAGAAATACATCCCTTAAAACCGTAGAAAGAATATTAGACAGGAGACTTCATGTGCATAAAGGCATAAAGGCTGATAATTTACAGCTGCTATGTGAGACATCTGGGGATTTTTAAAAGTTTCTACAACAGGCCATTGCATTTTAGGACACAGCAAAGATTTTCCCCATGATCACAGGCTTGCTTACTTTACCTCTTCATCCCCATAAAGGAGGGGTGATTTATGCTAGTCATTGTAAAGCCATCTGTGAGGGTTAGCATACTACATCAAAATGTGTTCTCCCTCCATAATCTGATGGGTGCTGGGAGAATTACAAAACAGCACGATGAATTAGGCCCACCTATTGTAAGAACTGGAATATATATACTCATGGAAACCTTCAAATGAAGCTACAGTGCCACTTGGGATCCTACTTGTCTTGACACTTACAAACCTGTACTTCACTTGTTTCGAAAAGGAAGGCAGCTGTAAAAGTTGAGGTTCTATACATAGTTGAAGGCAAAAATTAAGCTCCAGAGAATAACAGAGCGGAAAGTACAGTCTGGAACATGGCTCTTAACTCAAAGGTATTGTGCTTGGTTTTCAGGATATTAAATTTCAGGAGAATTGGTGTGACATTACGTAGACATGATTTGATTTTCTTTGGCTCCATGGAAAGAAGTGAGGTTAAGTGTAGTTGCTTTTGTGCTGAATTTTCTAGCAGTTGTGTTAAATCAAACTGCTGAGGCCACGTTTTTGAAGCCCTGCACAAAAGCACGGTCTGGAAAAGACATGGCATGTGGGCCTTCTCACCTGCTCTTGCATTTCTGCAGCCAGCAAGAAAATGTGGGTTTTGTATGAACCCTGGGAATACACTTCTTTCCAATGGACGGCTGTATGTCGGTTTGAGAGACTCACAAGTGGTCAAATGACACATCAACAGTGCAGAACTCCAAAAGAACTTGACAAAATAGAGTGACAGTGTAAAAAAATGTTTCGCAGGAGTGTAGATACATGTTTTACAACAAATGTAAGGCAATGAACCTAGGAAAAGAATAATCTGAACCATGGTTACAGGATACCAAACTCAGAGCTGCCAGAAATAGTTCACTGAAAAGATCCCAGAAACAGCTTTCTGAGAGCATCAATTCAATATGCAGCAGCTGTGAACAAATAAAAAAAAAATATTTGACGTCATTTGGAAGGGCACTTAGAACAAGACAAAGGGCATTATTTTATTGCTGTATAAAACATTTGTTTGCCCAGGTCTTGAGTCCTGTGTGAGATTCTGGCCCCTGCAACTCAAGAAGGGTGTACTAGAGTTGGAGATGGTACAGGGGAGGGAAGCTAAGATGATTATGGTGATGGAGCAGCTACTTTATAAGAAGACACTAAAAAGTCTGGTAGTCTTCGATTTGGAGAAGAAAAGGATGATGGAAGATAAGATAAAATCTTACAAAATAATCAAAGCAGTGGATAAAGTGAATGAGGAACTGTCATTCACCTTACCACAGATACAGGAGTTAGAGAATACCCATTGAAACTATTAGGAAATCAATTTAAAATGGATAAAAGAATGTAATTCTTAACATAGAGGGTAATGAATATCTGGAATTTATCATCAAAGGAAGTTGTGGATGTAGATAGTGTATCAGCAGGTTCAAAAATGGTTAGACAAAATCATAGACAACAGGTCCATGAGCAGATACCTCTGACAACCCCAGTACCATAATCCTGGATGTCTGGACTATAAGGGAAATGTACTGAAGAAAGTGTCAAGACTGACACACGCTCTCCAAACAACATCTCATAGTGCCACTGTCTGAGACACAACACTGGGCTTGATGGACCATCAGTCTTACTCAGTAGGACATTTCTCACGTCCTTATAGTCACACATACGGAACTTCTGGGCAATAATACAGGACTACTTATATGCAGTCATAACACAAATACTGCAGGTTATGGCAGGAATATTGCCCAGGTGGTTAGTCACTGTGTACTTACAGTGAGGTATCACTGTGCCTTACAGGAACTTACTGATTAAAAACTGATTTGGGGTTTTGGGAATGCATGCAGAAAAGCTACACAACGTACCTAGAGGAGACAGAAGACATACGGCACACTCTCCAGTGAGAACATGGCAGGCAGGCTATTAGCTTCAAGCATCCTCGCTTCAACAGATAGCAGTCACTCTCCTAACAAAGTCGCAGGCTGCAGATCAAAAGGACTGTAACGTGGTTTAAAGCGCTTCTGAAGAAGGGAAGGAGAGTCAGTTACCAGAATTGTCGCCAGGCTGACAGGCACAGTCTACGGAGGGCGCCTAAGGATATTCAGCCTTCCTGGATCCAGGAAATGTTCAGACTTAGGAAAAACACCAAGTATATACACACATTTGGGGTTTGCTGGTTTTGTGATACACTTTTCTTGAAAACATTTTATTCTAAGTAAATATTATATGGCTCTTAGGAGGGAGCACGATCACCGTACAAATTATTGTTATTGCCCCAGATGGACAATGAGTGTCAGGATCTCCGCATGCTGAGAAACTCACAGTGTGAACTGGGGAGTGAAGGCCAGGACTGGTCTGAGGGTAGGAGATAAACATCCCACGCAGAACCAGGTGACGGTGAGAAGCCAGAGGCAGCAGGGTGGGGAACGCTGTGCCCTTCCCGAATTGAAGGTGGCTAAGGGTGCTTTTCGGCTGGCACTGCTGACAGCCGCTCTTTGAATATGAGGCCTGATTGTGTGCTACTAAGTAATTAACTTTACCCCCAACTCTGACTGTTAAAAGGACCAGCTTGTGCTAGAAATAGTTTCTGCTCATGAGGACTGCAGATAACATAGGTATGACAGCAGGTAAGACAAAGGGACAGAGACCCATTTTACACATGGAGAAGATAAACACGGGATGATAAAAGACTTGTCTAAGACTTTTATCAGACTGGGACTGAGCCCTAGTTTTCTGAATCCTTATTTGAACCCTCAGGCCCAGGACCTCTTTCCTGCTAACGGTAATACTATCATATTAGGCAGGCACATACCCAGCTGGACAAGTTAATACATTGCGTTAGAATGACTCTATATAATCAATCAGCTGCAAGTGAGCATCTGGCATAATAATGTTCTTGCTTTCCTTTCCTTCTGCTCCTTTTCTTGTTTCCCTAGCTGGTGATTTCTTCCTTTTGTAGAAAAGCTTCATCTTTCGATCTCCAAGGATTAGCTGACACAGAAAACTATAACAGGAACTTGCTAGCGCAACGATGGAATATCTTTTTACACAAAAAGCTTTTAATAAGCCAGTATCTTTCCATGCCTTCTTCAGCTGTCACATGTATGCAGTCCTTTTATGTTACCACAAGAACTGAACAAATGAGTGAAAGAAAAATATCCACTGATGTTCATTCAGAGTTTTAATGAAATTCACTTCAGTACTGTTTGTGCCTCTTCTTGTTTTTGTGTTACAAAAGGACTTTAGCCAGCCAGTTTACTGGCATCAATGATGGGGGGGG